>JAJVHD010000046.1:40000-42500 GCA_022207745.1 Brachionus rubens | reverse complement strand
CATATTTAGATGATCTTAAATTGTTGGATACATTGACGAGTAATTCACGTGGATCTTTACAACTTCAACACGACTTGTATGTATTGACAGAGTGGGCTAAACTATGGTCGACTAAACTGAATTTATCAAAGTGCAAAGCCATGTATCTAAGTGGGAACAGATTAAAACACGAGTATCAAATGAACGAGTAGCGTGTATTGATAGAGATGTGTTTGAATTCAAGATGCAACGACTGCAATGGTCCATAATTGGGCTAAACGCTTACTTTCGCTGGGATGGACATAGTTCATACTGCAGTTTTTTTCTACTACTACTACTACTACTACTACTTGTAATAACACGGTTAGGATTCAATCGAGTCCGTCTATGCACGCATTTAACTTGACTTAATTTAAACCTAATGATAAGGATTTAATTCTACTAGATTTTAATCTCAACCTTTTTTTCTTGCCGGGACGGGGACACGGCTAAAATATTATAGAGTCTTTGTTTGGGTGTGTTAACGCCGAGTTTTTTTCAACATCCTTTTTTTTTTCAGATTTTGTTACACGGCATATAAAATAGAACGCTAATGACTCGAGCTGATGAGCGTGAATCATTTTAATTCGAAAAAAGAATTTTTTGTTTCTCTCTCTTTTTTTTTTAACCGTGTGATGACACGGCTAGAACTAAAACTAGTCTATGTTTGGGTGGGCTAACGCCTAGAATATTCCAATTAAATTTTTTTTTATAAATCAGGTATTGTAACAGTTCATAGAAAAAAAGAACCAACTCTTGTCTTGTGAGGTTACGAGTAGACCATTTAAATTTAAAAAAATTAGAAAAAAAAAATTTTTTTTTGTTTCTGTCTCACTTTTTTTATCCCGTGTGATTACACGGCTTCGAATTTTATATAGTCTATGTTGTGTGTGTTAGCGCGCATAGTCGATTGCAATATTTTTAAACAAGAGAAACAAATAAATATTCTTGTGTATGTGTGCATGGATTATTGAAATATTTTTTTTTTTGATTTTGCCTCTCTTTTTTTTAGACCGTGTGATGACCAGGGTTTGTTTTTATATGCAACAACATATAATTGCATATTTAGCTAAAGTCGCGTATGTTGCATTTTTACGTCTACTAACGATATGCATTTGCATATAAATGCATATAATTGCATATTATTGCATATTTTTCTCGAATATAATTGCATATCTGTCTTTTTTTCTATTTTTTGAAATAATATTGAATAAAAAAAAATTCCATCATCAGGGTCAAAAATATTTTCCGAAAAAAAAATCTAAACTTCATCTAAATTTTCGAAATCAAAGACCTTTTAAAAAAAAACTTGAATTAAAATCGCATATTTTTGCATTTAATTGCATATTTTCACATATTTTTTCATTTTAAATTCGCATAATTTCCTCAAATAAGTCGCATATCAAGTTGCATATGATAGCCGCTGAACTTGCATATTAAAACAAACCCTGGTGATGACACGGCTAAAACTAAATCTAGTCAATGTTTGGGTGTGTTAACGCCTAGATTATTTCATTATTATTTTTTATAAATTAGGCATTGTAACAGCGCATAGAAAAAAAGAGCCAACGCTTGTCTTGTGAGGTTACGAGTAGACCATTTAAATTTAAAAAAATTAGAAAAAAAAAATTTTTTTTTGTTTCTGTCTCACTTTTTTTATCCCGTGTGATTACACGGCTTCAAATTTAATAGAGTAAATGTTTTGTGTGTTAGCGCGCATAGTCGATTGCAATATTTTTAAACAAGAGAAACAAAAAAATATTCTTGTGTATGAGTGCATGGATTATTGAAATATTTTTTTTTGATGTTAAAAAAAAAATGCGCGTGTGTCGATTGCAATATTTTATTTTTTTTTCAATTTTTTTTTTAGTTTTTTTTCAAAAATAGACATATAGCACGTTTCGCCATACATACAAGATGAATGTAAAAATTCATCTCAAATGGCTTATTAGAAATTAGATGGCTGCGAAATACTAATTTCCAGCATAAACTAGTTCGTAAAGCTAAGCGTTCACAAGCCTGCTCTTACTTGCTTGATTTTTTAAAATCAGCATTAGCTCAGGTCGCATTGTGAAAAAAACGATTTGTGATTAAGCATGTTGCTATGCCGCTTGTCGAGTATAGCAATAGCAATTGCTTAATTCGAATTCACTAAAGAATCAAATTGCTTCGATTTCGATCGAGGCAGTCTTCTTTAGTTTTAAAATAACTATTTATAGTTATCTGGTTGATCCTGCCAGTAGTCATATGCTTGTCTCAAAGATTAAGCCATGCATGTCTAAGTACATACCTTAGCACGGTGAAACCGCGAATGGCTCATTAAATCAGTTATGGTTCCTTAGATCGTTCATACTACATGGATAACTGTGGTAATTCTAGAGCTAATACATGCAAAAAGCTCCGACCGTATGGGAAGAGCGCTTTTATTAGACCAAAACCAATGGGATCGCAAGATTCCTTTGTATGGTGACTCTGGATAACT
>JAJVHD010000046.1:30000-32500 GCA_022207745.1 Brachionus rubens | reverse complement strand
ATCTTAAATTGTTGGATACATTGACGAGTAATTCACGTGGATCTTTACAACTTCAACACGACTTGTATGTATTGACAGAGTGGGCTAAACTATGGTCGACTAAACTGAATTTATCAAAGTGCAAAGCCATGTATCTAAGTGGGAACAGATTAAAACACGAGTATCAAATGAACGAGTAGCGTGTATTGATAGAGATGTGTTTGAATTCAAGATGCAACGACTGCAATGGTCCATAATTGGGCTAAACGCTTACTTTCGCTGGGATGGACATAGTTCATACTGCAGTTTTTTTCTACTACTACTACTACTACTACTACTTGTAATAACACGGTTAGGATTCAATCGAGTCCGTCTATGCACGCATTTAACTTGACTTAATTTAAACCTAATGATAAGGATTTAATTCTACTAGATTTTAATCTCAACCTTTTTTTCTTGCCGGGACGGGGACACGGCTAAAATATTATAGAGTCTTTGTTTGGGTGTGTTAACGCCGAGTTTTTTTCAACATCCTTTTTTTTTTCAGATTTTGTTACACGGCATATAAAATAGAACGCTAATGACTCGAGCTGATGAGCGTGAATCATTTTAATTCGAAAAAAGAATTTTTTGTTTCTCTCTCTTTTTTTTTTAACCGTGTGATGACACGGCTAGAACTAAAACTAGTCTATGTTTGGGTGGGCTAACGCCTAGAATATTCCAATTAAATTTTTTTTTATAAATCAGGTATTGTAACAGTTCATAGAAAAAAAGAACCAACTCTTGTCTTGTGAGGTTACGAGTAGACCATTTAAATTTAAAAAAATTAGAAAAAAAAAATTTTTTTTTGTTTCTGTCTCACTTTTTTTATCCCGTGTGATTACACGGCTTCGAATTTTATATAGTCTATGTTGTGTGTGTTAGCGCGCATAGTCGATTGCAATATTTTTAAACAAGAGAAACAAATAAATATTCTTGTGTATGTGTGCATGGATTATTGAAATATTTTTTTTTTTGATTTTGCCTCTCTTTTTTTTAGACCGTGTGATGACACGGCTAAAACTAAATCTAGTCAATGTTTGGGTGTGTTAACGCCTAGAGTATTTTAATATTTTTTTTTTTAAATCAGGTATTGTAAAAGCACATAGAAAAACGCTAACGAAAAAGAGCCAACGCTTGTCTTGTGAGGTTACGAGTAGACCATTTAAATTTAAAAAAATTAGAAAAAAAAAATTTTTTTTTGTTTCTGTCTCTCTTTTTTTATCCCGTGTGTTAACACGGCTTCAAATTTAATAGAGTAAATGTTTTGTGTGTTAGCGCGCATAGTCGATTGCAATATTTTTAAACAAGAGAAACAAAAAAATATTCTTGTGTATGAGTGCATGGATTATTGAAATATTTTTTTTTGATGTTAAAAAAAAAATGCGCGTGTGTCGATTGCAATATTTTATTTTTTTTTCAATTTTTTTTTTAGTTTTTTTTCAAAAATAGACATATAGCACGTTTCGCCATACATACAAGATGAATGTAAAAATTCATCTCAAATGGCTTATTAGAAATTAGATGGCTGCGAAATACTAATTTCCAGCATAAACTAGTTCGTAAAGCTAAGCGTTCACAAGCCTGCTCTTACTTGCTTGATTTTTTAAAATCAGCATTAGCTCAGGTCGCATTGTGAAAAAAACGATTTGTGATTAAGCATGTTGCTATGCCGCTTGTCGAGTATAGCAATAGCAATTGCTTAATTCGAATTCACTAAAGAATCAAATTGCTTCGATTTCGATCGAGGCAGTCTTCTTTAGTTTTAAAATAACTATTTATAGTTATCTGGTTGATCCTGCCAGTAGTCATATGCTTGTCTCAAAGATTAAGCCATGCATGTCTAAGTACATACCTTAGCACGGTGAAACCGCGAATGGCTCATTAAATCAGTTATGGTTCCTTAGATCGTTCATACTACATGGATAACTGTGGTAATTCTAGAGCTAATACATGCAAAAAGCTCCGACCGTATGGGAAGAGCGCTTTTATTAGACCAAAACCAATGGGATCGCAAGATTCCTTTGTATGGTGACTCTGGATAACTTTGTGCTGATCGCATGGCCTCGAGCCGGCGACGTATCTTTCAAGTGTCTGCCCTATCAACTTTCGATGGTAAGCGATTTGCCTACCATGGTTGTAACGGGTAACGGGGAATCAGGGTTCGATTCCGGAGAGGGAGCATGAGAAATGGCTACCACATCTACGGAAGGCAGCAGGCGCGCAAATTACCCACTCCTAGAACGGGGAGGTAGTGACGAAAAATAACAATACCGGACTCAATGAGGCTCGGTAATTGAAATGAGTACAGTTTAAAACCCTTAACGAGGATCTATTGGAGGGCAAGTCTGGTGCCAGCAGCCGCGGTAATTCCAGCTCCAATAGCGTATATTAAAGTTGTTGCAGTTAAAAAGCTCGTAGTTGGATCTCGGGTACTAGCATGTGGTACGCTTAACTGCTGTTACTACATGTCTGGTCCTAA
>JAJVHD010000046.1:15000-22500 GCA_022207745.1 Brachionus rubens | reverse complement strand
TGCCGGGACGGGGACACGGCTAAAATATTATAGAGTCTTTGTTTGGGTGTGTTAACGCCGAGTTTTTTTCAACATCCTTTTTTTTTTCAGATTTTGTTACACGGCATATAAAATAGAACGCTAATGACTCGAGCTGATGAGCGTGAATCATTTTAATTCGAAAAAAGAATTTTTTGTTTCTCTCTCTTTTTTTTTTAACCGTGTGATGACACGGCTAGAACTAAAACTAGTCTATGTTTGGGTGGGCTAACGCCTAGAATATTCCAATTAAATTTTTTTTTATAAATCAGGTATTGTAACAGTTCATAGAAAAAAAGAACCAACTCTTGTCTTGTGAGGTTACGAGTAGACCATTTAAATTTAAAAAAATTAGAAAAAAAAAATTTTTTTTTGTTTCTGTCTCACTTTTTTTATCCCGTGTGATTACACGGCTTCAAATTTTATTGAGTCTATGTTGTGTGTGTTAGCGCGCATAGTCGATTGCAATATTTTTAAACAAGAGAAACAAATAAATATTCTTGTGTATGTGTGCATGGATTATTGAAATATATTTTTTTTGATTTTGCCTCTCTTTTTTTTAGACCGTGTGATGACACGGCTAAAACTAAATCTAGTCAATGTTTGGGTGTGTTAACGCCTAGATTATTTCATTATTATTTTTTATAAATTAGGCATTGTAACAGCGCATAGAAAAAAAGAGCCAACGCTTGTCTTGTGAGGTTACGAGTAGACCATTTAAATTTAAAAAAATTAGAAAAAAAAAATTTTTTTTTGTTTCTGTCTCTCTTTTTTTATCCCGTGTGTTAACACGGCTTCAAATTTAATAGAGTAAATGTTTTGTGTGTTAGCGCGCATAGTCGATTGCAATATTTTTAAACAAGAGAAACAAAAAAATATTCTTGTGTATGTGTGCATGGATTATTGAAATATTTTTTTTTGATGTTAAAAAAAAAATGCGCGTGTGTCGATTGCAATATTTAATTTTTTTTTCAATTTTTTTTTTAGTTTTTTTTCAAAAATAGACATATAGCACGTTTCGCCATACATACAAGATGAATGTAAAAATTCATCTCAAATGGCTTATTAGAAATTAGATGGCTGCGAAATACTAATTTCCAGCATAAACTAGTTCGTAAAGCTAAGCGTTCACAAGCCTGCTCTTACTTGCTTGATTTTTTAAAATCAGCATTAGCTCAGGTCGCATTGTGAAAAAAACGATTTGTGATTAAGCATGTTGCTATGCCGCTTGTCGAGTATAGCAATAGCAATTGCTTAATTCGAATTCACTAAAGAATCAAATTGCTTCGATTTCGATCGAGGCAGTCTTCTTTAGTTTTAAAATAACTATTTATAGTTATCTGGTTGATCCTGCCAGTAGTCATATGCTGGTCTCAAAGATTAAGCCATGCATGTCTAAGTACTTACCTTAGCACGGTGAAACCGCGAATGGCTCATTAAATCAGTTATGGTTCCTTAGATCGTTCATACTACATGGATAACTGTGGTAATTCTAGAGCTAATACATGCAAAAAGCTCCGACCGTATGGGAAGAGCGCTTTTATTAGACCAAAACCAATGGGATCGCAAGATTCCTTTGTATGGTGACTCTGGATAACTTTGTGCTGATCGCATGGCCTCGAGCCGGCGACGTATCTTTCAAGTGTCTGCCCTATCAACTTTCGATGGTAAGCGATTTGCCTACCATGGTTGTAACGGGTAACGGGGAATCAGGGTTCGATTCCGGAGAGGGAGCATGAGAAATGGCTACCACATCTACGGAAGGCAGCAGGCGCGCAAATTACCCACTCCTAGAACGGGGAGGTAGTGACGAAAAATAACAATACCGGACTCAAAGAGGCTCGGTAATTGAAATGAGTACAGTTTAAAACCCTTAACGAGGATCTATTGGAGGGCAAGTCTGGTGCCAGCAGCCGCGGTAATTCCAGCTCCAATAGCGTATATTAAAGTTGTTGCAGTTAAAAAGCTCGTAGTTGGATCTCGGGTACTAGCATGTGGTACGCTTAACTGCTGTTACTACATGTCTGGTCCTAATCAACCGGTTGGCCGTTGATGCCCTTTATTGGGTGTTTTCGGTAGCCGGTACGTTTACTTTGAGAAAATTAGAGTGCTTAAAGCAGGCCTTACGCCTGAATAATGTTGCATGGAATAATAGAATAGGACCTCGGTTCTATTTTGTTGGTTTTGTAGAGCATTGAGGTAATGATTAATAGGGACAGACGGGGGCATTCGTATTGCGGTGTTAGAGGTGAAATTCTTGGATCGCCGCAAGACGAACAACTGCGAAAGCATTTGCCAAGAATGTTTTCATTAATCAAGAACGAAAGTTGGAGGTTCGAAGACGATTAGATACCGTCCTAGTTCCAACCATAAACGATGCCAACTAGCGATTAGCTGCTGTTAAATTAACGACACAGCTAGCAGCTTCCGGGAAACCAAAGTTTTTGGGTTCCGGGGAAAGTATGGTTGCAAAGCTACAACCTCAAGGAATTGACGGACTGGCACCACCAGGAGTGGAGCCTGCGGCTTAATTTGACTCAACACGGGAAATCTCACCCGGCCCGGACACTGTAAGGATTGACAGATTGAGAGCTCTTCTTGATTCGGTGGGTGGTGGTGCATGGCCGTTCTTAGTTGGTGGAGCGATTTGTCTGGTTAATTCCGATAACGAACGAGACTCTAGCCTGCTAAATAGTACGCCGATCATTAGTCGGCGCGTACTTCTTAGAGGGACAAGTAGCGGTAAGCTACACGAAATTGAGCAATAACAGGTCTGTGATGCCCTTAGATGTTCGGGGCCGCACGCGCGCTACACTGAAGGGATAAGCGTGTTTTTCCTGCTCCGAAAGGAGTGGGTAACCCGCTGAAACCCCTTCGTGATTGGGATCGGGGCTTGAAATTATTCTCCGTGAACGAGGAATTCCCAGTAAGCGCGAGTCATAAGCTCGCGTTGATTACGTCCCTGCCCTTTGTACACACCGCCCGTCGCTACTACCGATTGAATGGTTTAGTGAGATCTTCGGATTGGTCCGGAAGTGGCCGCAAGGTCGCCTCTAGGTGCCGAGAAGATGATCAAACTTGATCATTTAGAGGAAGTAAAAGTCGTAACAAGGTTTCCGTAGGTGAACCTGCGGAAGGATCATTATCCTTTTTGCGTGGTATTCGTTTTACACGAACACTACAAACGCTTAAAACACACTAACCGGTCATTAATAACTGCAATTGGTTGTTTATGACTAGCCTAGTTTTAAATCCATACATGCTTATCTTGTATGGTCGGGTACCTACTAAGCGATCAAGCTGTTATGATCGTATGGTTTGAAGATAGTTCATGCGCATGTGAACTACGCCCGCCCTTAGCATTAAATTTAAATTACATTTTATAAAAATGATTTTATTGTTAGTGTTGTATTATTTGTATAAACTCGTTGTTCGTTGTCAATTGTCAATTGATAGCGATTACGATTTAAACTAAAATACAACCCTATGCGGTGGATCACTTGGCTCGCGAGTCGATGAAGAGCGCAGCAAACTGCTGCATTTAACGAAACGCACACTTTTCACGATTTTACATAGAAATACCGACCTCAGACAGGCGTGGTTATGGAAGCGATCTTCATAACCGCAATATTGCGTTCAAGATATCGATGATCAATGTGTCTTGCAAATCACATAAATTCACGCAGTTTGCTGCGCTCTTCATCGACTCGCGAGCCAAGTGATCCACCGCATAGGGTTGTATTTTAGTTTAAATCGTAATCGCTATCAATTGACAATTGACAACGAACAACGAGTTTATACAAATAATACAACACTAACAATAAAATCCTTTTTATAAAATGTAATTTAAATTTACAGCCAAGAGCGGGCGTAGTCCAAAAGCGCATGAACTATCTTCAAACCATACGATCATAACAGCTTGATCGCTTAGTAGGTACACGACCATACAAGATAAGCATGTATGGATTTAAAACTAGGCTAGTCATAAACAACCAATTGCAGTTATTAATGACCGTTTAGTGTGTTTTAAGCGTTTGTAGTGTTCGTGTAAAACGAATACCACGCAAAAAGGATAATGATCCTTCCGCAGGTTCACCTACGGAAACCTTGTTACGACTTTTACTTCCTCTAAATGATCAAGTTTGATCATCTTCTCGGCACCTAGAGGCGACCTTGCGGCCACTTCCGGACCAATCCGAAGATCTCACTAAACCATTCAATCGGTAGTAGCGACGGGCGGTGTGTACAAAGGGCAGGGACGTAATCAACGCGAGCTTATGACTCGCGCTTACTGGGAATTCCTCGTTCACGGAGAATAATTTCAAGCCCCGATCCCAATCACGAAGGGGTTTCAGCGGGTTACCCACTCCTTTCGGAGCAGGAAAAACACGCTTATCCCTTCAGTGTAGCGCGCGTGCGGCCCCGAACATCTAAGGGCATCACAGACCTGTTATTGCTCAATTTCGTGTAGCTTACCGCTACTTGTCCCTCTAAGAAGTACGCGCCGACTAATGATCGGCGTACTATTTAGCAGGCTAGAGTCTCGTTCGTTATCGGAATTAACCAGACAAATCGCTCCACCAACTAAGAACGGCCATGCACCACCACCCACCGAATCAAGAAAGAGCTCTCAATCTGTCAATCCTTACAGTGTCCGGGCCGGGTGAGATTTCCCGTGTTGAGTCAAATTAAGCCGCAGGCTCCACTCCTGGTGGTGCCCTTCCGTCAATTCCTTTAAGTTTCAGCTTTGCAACCATACTTCCCCCGGAACCCAAAACCTTTGGTTTCCCGGAAGCTGCTAGCTGTGTCGTTAATTTAACAGCAGCTAATCGCTAGTTGGCATCGTTTATGGTTGGAACTAGGACGGTATCTAATCGTCTTCGAACCTCCAACTTTCGTTCTTGATTAATGAAAACATTCTTGGCAAATGCTTTCGCAGTTGTTCGTCTTGCGGCGATCCAAGAATTTCACCTCTAACACCGCAATACGAATGCCCCGTCTGTCCCTATTAATCATTACCTCAATGCTCTACAAAACCAACAAAATAGAACCGAGGTCCTATTCTATTATTCCATGCAACATTATTCAGGCGTAAGGCCTGCTTTAAGCACTCTAAGTTTCTCAAAGTAAACGTACCGGCTACCGAAAACACCCAATAAAGGGCATCAACGGCCAACCGGTTGATTAGGACCAGACATGTAGTAACAGCAGTTAAGCGTACCACATGCTAGTACCCGAGATCCAACTACGAGCTTTTTAACTGCAACAACTTTAATATACGCTATTGGAGCTGGAATTACCGCGGCTGCTGGCACCAGACTTGCCCTCCAATAGATCCTCGTTAAGGGTTTTAAACTGTACTCATTTCAATTACCGAGCCTCATTGAGTCCGGTATTGTTATTTTTCGTCACTACCTCCCCGTTCTAGGAGTGGGTAATTTGCGCGCCTGCTGCCTTCCGTAGATGTGGTAGCCATTTCTCATGCTCCCTCTCCGGAATCGAACCCTGATTCCCCGTTACCCGTTACAACCATGGTAGGCAAATCGCTTACCATCGAAAGTTGATAGGGCAGACACTTGAAAGATACGTCGCCGGCTCGAGGCCATGCGATCAGCACAAAGTTATCCAGAGTCACCATACAAAGGAATCTTGCGATCCCATTGGTTTTGGTCTAATAAAAGCGCTCTTCCCATACGGTCGGAGCTTTTTGCATGTATTAGCTCTAGAATTACCACAGTTATCCATGTAGTATGAACGATCTAAGGAACCATAACTGATTTAATGAGCCATTCGCGGTTTCACCGTGCTAAGGTATGTACTTAGACATGCATGGCTTAATCTTTGAGACAAGCATATGACTACTGGCAGGATCAACCAGATAACTATAAATAGTTATTTTAAAACTAAAGAAGACTGCCTCGATCGAAATCGAAGCAATTTGATTCTTTAGTGAATTCGAATTAAGCAATTGCTATTGCTATACTCGACAAGCGGCATAGCAACATGCTTAATCACAAATCGTTTTTTTCACAATGCGACCTGAGCTAATGCTGATTTTAAAAAATCAAGCAAGTAAGAGCAGGCTTGTGAACGCTTAGCTTTACGAACTAGTTTATGCTGGAAATTAGTATTTCGCAGCCATCTAATTTCTAATAAGCCATTTGAGATGAATTTTTACATTCATCTTGTATGTATGGCGAAACGTGCTATATGTCTATTTTTGAAAAAAAACTAAAAAAAAAATTGAAAAAAAAATTAAATATTGCAATCGACACACGCGCATTTTTTTTTAACATCAAAAAAAAATATTTCAATAATCCATGCACACATACACAAGAATATTTTTTTGTTTCTCTTGTTTAAAAATATTGCAATCGACTATGCGCGCTAACACACACAACATAGACTCAATAAAATTTGAAGCCGTGTAATCACACGGGATAAAAAAAGTGAGACAGAAACAAAAAAAAATTTTTTTTTTCTAATTTTTTTAAATTTAAATGGTCTACTCGTAACCTCACAAGACAAGCGTTGGCTCTTTTTTTCTATGCGCTGTTACAATGCCTAATTTATAAAAAATAATAATGAAATAATCTAGGCGTTAACACACCCAAACATTGACTAGATTTAGTTTTAGCCGTGTCATCACACGGTCTAAAAAAAAGAGAGGCAAAATCAAAAAAAATATATTTCAATAATCCATGCACACATACACAAGAATATTTTTTTGTTTCTCTTGTTTAAAAATATTGCAATCGACTATGCGCGCTAACACACACAACAAAGACTATATAAAATTTGAAGCCGTGTTATCACACGGGATATAAAAAGAGAGACAGAAACAAAAAAAAAATTTTTTTTCTAATTTTTTTAAATTTAAATGGTCTACTCGCAACCTAACAAGACAAGCGTTAGCTCTTTTTTTCTATGAACTGTTACAATACCTGATTTATAAAAAAAAATTTAATTGGAATATTCTAGGCGTTAGCCCACCCAAACATAGACTAGTTTTAGTTCTAGCCGTGTCATCACACGGTTAAAAAAAAAAAAGAGAAAAAAAAAAAATTTTTTTTTCGAATTAAAATGATTCACGCTCATCAGCTCGAGTCATTAGCGTTCTATTTTATATGCCGTGTAACAAAATCTGAAAAAAAAAAGGATGTTGAAAAAAACTCGGCGTTAACACACCCAAACAAAGACTCTATAATATTTTAGCCGTGTCCCCGTCCCGGCAAGAAAAAAAGGTTGAGATTAAAATCTAGTAGAATTAAATCCTTATCATTAGGTTTAAATTAAGTCAAGTTAAATGCGTGCATAGACGGACTCGATTGAATCCTAACCGTGTTATTACAAGTAGTAGTAGTAGTAGTAGTAGTAGAAAAAAACTGCAGTATGAACTATGTCCATCCCAGCGAAAGTAAGCGTTTAGCCCAATTATGGACCATTGCAGTCGTTGCATCTTGAATTCAAACACATCTCTAT
>JAJVHD010000046.1:0-10000 GCA_022207745.1 Brachionus rubens | reverse complement strand
GTCTCGCGACGGTATTAGCCTTGGATGAGGTTTACCACCCGACGTAGGGCATCGATCTCAAGCAACCCGACTCTCGGGACGGCCAAAGCCACAGTATTAATTAGCCGCTAGAGGCCTTAACCCCGCTATGGGAAAGCCCCATTCAAGAGAACTTGGGCCAACAATACTATGACAAAGACTATCCTTTACACCACAATTCCTTACCTGGAGGCCAAGAAGGATTCGGTGATGGGCTTATCCTTGTTCACTCGCCGTTACTAAAGGAATCCTGGTTAGTTTCTTTTCCTCCGCTTAGTTATATGCTTAAATTCAGCGGGTAATCTCGTCTGATCTGAGGTCGAAAATGAATGAATTTTGTTTAATTCAATGCACTTTACTCTTAGTTCATATCATGCCGCAATTAAGCAGCGCTTGAAATCACTTATGGCTTGTCTAGCTGGTCGAACAAACAAATAAAAGAAAGTTTTCTATGCAATTTTTGTTTGCCAACAACAGCAAGTAGTGCCTTGCAATTTCATGATATGAATAGAATGCACTTTAACTAACATACGATTAGTTAACAACGATTCTAAAATCGATAAACACAACAATTAAGTGCATTTAACGAACGAACAAAAGTGTTTGCACACTTTTCACGATTTTACATATAAATACCGACCCTCAGACAGGCGTGGTTATGGAAGCGATCCATAACCGCAATATGCGTTCAAGATATCGATGATCAATGTGTCCTGCAAATCACATTAATTCACGCAGTTTGCTGCGCTCTTCATCGACTCGCGAGCCAAGTGATCCACCGCATAGGGTTGTATTTTAGTTTAAATCGTAATCGCTATCAATTGACAATTGACAACGAACAACGAGTTTATACAAATAATACAACACTAACAATAAAATCATTTTTATAAAATGTAATTTAAATTTAATGCTAAGGGCGGGCGTAGTTCACATGCGCATGAACTATCTTCAAACCATACGATCATAACAGCTTGATCGCTTAGTAGGTACCCGACCATACAAGATAAGCATGTATGGATTTAAAACTAGGCTAGTCATAAACAACCAATTGCAGTTATTAATGACCGTTTAGTGTGTTTTAAGCGTTTGTAGTGTTCGTGTAAAACGAATACCACGCAAAAAGGATAATGATCCTTCCGCAGGGTCACCTACGGAAACCTTGTTACGACTTTTACTTCCTCTAAATGATCAAGTTTGATCATCTTCTCGGCACCTAGAGGCGACCTTGCGGCCACTTCCGGACCAATCCGAAGATCTCACTAAACCATTCAATCGGTAG
Source organism: Brachionus rubens (assembly GCA_022207745.1). Classification (NCBI taxonomy): domain Eukaryota; kingdom Metazoa; phylum Rotifera; class Eurotatoria; order Ploima; family Brachionidae; genus Brachionus; species Brachionus rubens. The sequence goes on along the minus strand of JAJVHD010000046.1, from coordinate 8,703 downwards.
TAGCGACGGGCGGTGTGTACAAAGGGCAGGGACGTAATCAACGCGAGCTTATGACTCGCGCTTACTGGGAATTCCTCGTTCACGGAGAATAATTTCAAGCCCCGATCCCAATCACGAAGGGGTTTCAGCGGGTTACCCACTCCTTTCGGAGCAGGAAAACCACGCTTATCCCTTCAGTGTAGCGCGCGTGCGGCCCCGAACATCTAAGGGCATCACAGACCTGTTATTGCTCAATTTCGTGTAGCTTACCGCTACTTGTCCCTCTAAGAAGTACGCGCCGACTAATGATCGGCGTACTATTTAGCAGGCTAGAGTCTCGGTCGTTATCGGAATTAACCAGACAAATCGCTCCACCAACTAAGAACGGCCATGCACCACCACCCACCGAATCAAGAAAGAGCTCTCAATCTGTCAATCCTTACAGTGTCCGGGCCGGGTGAGATTTCCCGTGTTGAGTCAAATTAAGCCGCAGGCTCCAATCCTGGTGGTGCCCTTCCGTCAATTCCTTTAAGTTTCAGCTTTGCAACCATACTTCCCCCGGAACCCAAAAACTTTGGTTTCCCGGAAGCTGCTAGCTGTGTCGTTAATTTAACAGCAGCTAATCGCTAGTTGGCATCGTTTATGGTTGGAACTAGGACGGTATCTAATCGTCTTCGAACCTCCAACTTTCGTTCTTGATTAATGAAAACATTCTTGGCAAATGCTTTCGCAGTTGTTCGTCTTGCGGCGATCCAAGAATTTCACCTCTAACACCGCAATACGAATGCCCCCGTCTGTCCCTATTAATCATTACCTCAATGCTCTACAAAACCAACAAAATAGAACCGAGGTCCTATTCTATTATTCCATGCAACATTATTCAGGCGTAAGGCCTGCTTTAAGCACTCTAATTTTCTCAAAGTAAACGTACCGGCTACCGAAAACACCAAATAAAGGGCATCAACGGCCAACCGGTTGATTAGGACCAGACATGTAGTAACAGCAGTTAAGCGTACCACATGCTAGTAACCGAGATCCAACTACGAGCTTTTTAACTGCAACAACTTTAATATACGCTATTGGCGCTGGAATTACCGCGGCTGCTGGCACCAGACTTGCCCTCCAATAGATCCTCGTTAAGGGTTTTAAACTGTACTCATTTCAATTACCGAGCCTCATTGAGTCCGGTATTGTTATTTTTCGTCACTACCTCCCCGTTCTAGGAGTGGGTAATTTGCGCGCCTGCTGCCTTCCGTAGATGTGGTAGCCATTTCTCATGCTCCCTCTCCGGAATCGAACCCTGATTCCCCGTTACCCGTTACAACCATGGTAGGCAAATCTCTTACCATCGAAAGTTGATAGGGCAGACACTTGAAAGATACGTCGCCGGCTCGAGGCCATGCGATCAGCACAAAGTTATCCAGAGTCACCATACAAAGGAATCTTGCGATCCCAATGGTTTTGGTCTAATAAAAGCGCTCTTCCCATACGGTCGGAGCTTTTTGCATGTATTAGCTCTAGAATTACCACAGTTATCCATGTAGTATGAACGATCTAAGGAACCATAACTGATTTAATGAGCCATTCGCGGTTTCACCGTGCTAAGGTATGTACTTAGACATGCATGGCTTAATCTTTGAGACAAGCATATGACTACTGGCAGGATCAACCAGATAACTATAAATAGTTATTTTAAAACTAAAGAAGACTGCCTCGATCGAAATCGAAGCAATTTGATTCTTTAGTGAATTCGAATTAAGCAATTGCTATTGCTATACTCGACAAGCGGCATAGCAACATGCTTAATCACAAATCGTTTTTTTCACAATGCGACCTGAGCTAATGCTGATTTTAAAAAATCAAGCAAGTACGAGCAGGCCGTTGAACGCTTAGCTCTACGAACTAGTTTATGCTGGAAATTATTTTTTCGCAGCCAACTAATTTCTAAAAAACCTTTTTGGATGATTTTTTACTTTAAATTTTTATGTAGGGCGAAACTTGCTAAATTGTTTTTTTTAAAAAAAAACTAAAAAAAAAATTGAAAAAAAAAAAAAAAATTGCAACCGAACCCCGCGCATTTTTTTTTTTAACATCAAAAAAAAATATTTCAATAATCCATGCACTCATACACAAGAATATTTTTTTGTTTCTCTTGTTTAAAAATATTGCAAGCGACTATGCGCGCTAACACACACACACATTAGACTCTATTAAATTGAAGCCGTGTAATCCACACGGGATAAAAAAATGTGAGGGACAGAAAACAAAAAAAAATTTTTTTTTTCTAATTTTTTTAAATTTAAATGGTTCTACTTCGTAACCTCACAGACGAAAGAGCGTTTGGCTCTTTGTCGTTAGGTTTTCTAATGCGCTTTTACAATGCCTAATTTATAAAAAAAAACTAATATTGAAATAATCCTAGGCGTTAACACACACCAAACAATTGACTAGTATTTAGTTTTAGCTCCGTTGTCATCACCAGGGTTTGTTGTAATATGCAAGTTCAGCGGCTATCATATGCAACTTGAATTGAGACTTATTTGAGGAAGGAAATTATGCGAAATTTTTAAAATGGAAAAAATATGTCAGAAAAATATGCAATTAAATGGCAAAAAATATGCGATTTTAATTCAAGTTTTTTTTTAAAAGGTCTATGATATGGAAAATATAGATGAAAGTTAGATTTTTTTTCGGAAAATATTTTTGACTCTGATGACTTGGAATTTTTTTTTATTCAATATTATTTCAAAAAATAGATTTAAAAAAGACATGATATGCAATTATATTCGAGAAAAATATGCAAATAAGATGCAATTATATGCATTTATATGCAAATGCATATCGTTAGTAGACGTCCAAAAATGGCAACATACGCGACTTTTAGGCTAAATATTGGCAATGTATGTTGTTGCATATAAAAACAAACCCTGGTTCATCACAACCGGTCTAAAAAAAGAGAGAGGCCAAAATCAAAGAAAAAAAATATTTCAATAATCATGCACACATTACACAGAGAATATTTATTTGTTTCTCTTGTTTAAAAAATATTGCACATCGACTATGCGCAGCTAAACACACACAACATAGACTCAATATAAAATTCCGAAGCCGTAGTAATCACACACGCGGATAAAAAAAGTGAGATCAGAAAACAAAAAAAAATTTTTTTTTTTTTTCTTCGACTTTTTTTAAATTTAAATGGTCTACTCGTAACCTCACCAAGACAAAGAGTTGGCTCTTTTTTTCTATGAAACTGTTACAATACCCTGATTTATAACAAAAAAAATTTAATGGAATATTCTAGGCGTTAGCCCACCCCAACACATAGACTAGTTTTAGTTCTAGCCGTGTCATCACACGGTTTCTAAAAAAAAAAGAGAGAGAAACAAAAAATTATTTTTTCGAATTAAAATGATTCACCGCTCATCAGCTCGAGTCATTAGCGTTCTATTTTATTATGCCGTGTAACAAAATCTGAAAAAAAAAAGGATGTTGAAAAAAACTCGGCGTTAACACACACAAACAAAGAACTCTATAAATATTTTTAGCCGTGTCCCCGTCCCGGCAAGCAAAAAAAGGTTGAAGATTTGAAAATCTAGTAGAATTTAAATCCTTATCATTAGGTTTAAATTAAGTCAAGTTCAAATGCGTGCTTAGACGGACTCGATTGAATCCTAACAGTTTTATTACAAGTAGTAGTAGTATTAGGTAGTAGAAAAAAACTGCAGTATGAACTATGTCCATCCCAGCGCAAAGTAAGCGGTTAGCCCAATTATGGACCATTGCCAGTCGTTGCATCTTGGGAATTCAAAAACAAAATCTCTATCAATACACGCTACTCGTTCATATGATACTCGTGCTTTTATATGTTCCCGCTTAGATACATGGTTTTGCACTATGATAAATTCAGTTTAGTGGACCATGGTTTGGCCCACTCTGTCATTGAATACAGGTCGTGTTGGAGGGTTTAAGATACACGTGAATTAATCGTCAATATATGCAACAAGTTAAGATCATTCAAATATGACAGTAAATCATCTTGAAAAAACTCGTGACAATCCTTGAACATATAATAAAAATAATCGGTCCAAAAACAGAACTTAGTGGTACTACACTCGTAAGCTTGCTCACACTCTGAAATGGTTATCAACCACGTACTAATAAAAGAGATAAATTAAAAATTGTTTTTGAATATACTTTTTGATGATGAACACAAAAAAGGGAATACTTAACAAGCTAGTGTTTTACTAAATCTCCGTGAAATCTAGAATCTAGATTATCATCAAGGACATAAGAATTGGTGGTTTTGGGGGGAAGGTTTTTTTTTTTTTGGGGGGCTTTGGGATTTAAAGTTGATAGGCAGCTTACAAAGATGTTTTTTTAAAACTATTTGATCAAGTCCTGGAATGAAAATTCATCAAATTGGATTTTATATTTCAGATAATTTTTCGTCTTTAGAAAAAACAACTCGAGAACTAGTTGATGAGCAGATGTAATTCGATAAGATCTAAGTCGTGAAAAATGGGTTAAGATTTAGCCACATAAAAAACAACGGACTTAAAATTCATGAAAAGAGATAGGTTAAGGAAGATACCGTTGAGAGGGAGCATGTATCTCAAGAATGAGATGATGTTGTGTTTCAAATCAATATCGGAAAACAAGGTGAAAAAAAAAAAAACATTGACTAAAAAAAATCTTTGGCTATAAAAAAAAATAATTAAATAGACAAAAATGATTTAATTTATTTTATCCGTAAACGAAGGTCTTCATATACCAAAGGACTAGATGGGACCAAAGATACGAGTTAACAAGCCCTCCCCCGAAAACAAACTAACAAAAAAGCAAAAGAAAATATTGACTTGATGGGGACTGAAGGAGCTCGATTTATAAAACCCATCAAGATGGTCCTAACAATTATAAAAAGAGGCCTTTGAAAATAAGTAACTGGGAGATGAATCATTTAGCGAGTAAACAAACGCTAAATAGTAGATTTTTAAAAACATGTTAAGAGGGTCCAAACATCGGTAAATAGAGGGCTTACAAAGGAAGAGACCGTAAGATGGAGCCATGTACCGAGATTAAATGCTATGTTTGATGTTGTGAGTCGAGTACCTTTATGACTTTGTGAAAAAAAAAAACAAAAAATGGACAAAGTAGGAAAACACAGAAAACAAAGAATGATCTAAGCGCGTCGTAATGAATCGATGAGTAGTCGGATCGGGCGGAGTCGATTTAGATGGTCCTAACAATTGTAAAAAGAGACCTGGATTAAAAGGAAACTGTAAGATGGAGCATGTATCGGGGGGAGAACAAGCTCTTGTTTAATGTTAGTTGAGTCAAATCAATTTCGGACTTGGTAAAAAAAAAAAATTAAAAATTTGAAATTGAGGAAAATTTTTTGAAAAAAAAAATCTTTGAAAAAACAAAACTCAAAGAACTTGACGTTCGAATGATGATGATGATGAGATGGAGGAGAGTGTTGTACACCATACCAAGAGAGAGATAGAGAGAGAGAGAGAAGAGAGAAAATTTATAAAATAAAACCGGAAGGAAACTAAGCCCGTCTAATGCGGACAAAACCCCGGTCGAAAGGCTTTCTGAGTCTCAATATGATCGCAGTGTGGAGGCCTGCTCTACTAAGTACAACACATTGACCGAGGATCTAGGTCGTCTACGAATGATTTTACGCCCTCACAATTGCGCAAATGCGTATGGAATCGGCACGCAAAACGTTTATCATCCGCTTGCCGGGAGCCGTTCACGGTGGCATAGCCACCGGATAAAGTACAAGGACTTTTACAGCTTATCGAATACCGAAAAAAGCGAGGACGCCGAGAATATCGTTGCATGTTTAGATGGGATTCCGATTTAGAGGCGTTCAACCGTAAGCCCTCGGATGGTAGCTTCGCACACATCGGGCCGTTCGGCCGAGCACGTAAACCAAATGTCCGAACCTGCCGGTTTCTTATGGTACTGCGCAGGAGACTATTGCAACAACAAGTCATCAGTAGGGTTAAAACCTAAACCTGGTCCTCACTACGGTCTAAACCCATGTCACGTTCCCTATTCGTGGCGTGAACAATCAAACAATTGGTGAAGTCTGCTTCACAATGATAGGAAAGAGCCGACATCGAAGGATCAAAAAAGCGACGTCGCTAATGAACGCTTGGCCGCCACAAGCCATATATCCCTGAGGTAACTTTTGCTGACACACTCTTGCTTTAAAACTCGTAAAATCAAAAGGATCCGATAGGGCGCGCTTTCACGGTCTGTATTCGTACTGAAAATCCAAAAGTCAAGCGAGCATTTGCCCTTTTGCTCTTACGCGAGGTTTCTTGTCCTCGCTGAGCTCGCCTTAGGACACCTGCGTTACTTTTTGACATATGTACGGCCCCAGTCAAACTCCCCGCCGTGACGCTGTCGTCAAAGAGGATCGCAAACAGTCGCGAGGACCGTTGCTTTAAATCTAGAAGGGTGGCCGTTAAGCCGCCTTCCGCTTCATCGAGTAAGTAAAAGGAAACGATAAAAGTAGTGGTATCTTCACTGTCCCCGTTGCGCTCCCACTTATTCTACACCTCTCATGTCTCTTCAACAACGTCAGAATAGAGTCAAGATCAACAGGGTCTTCTTTCCCCGATGATTCCGCCAAGCCCGTTCCCTTGGCGGTGGTTTCGCTAGATAGTGGGCAAGGGACAGTGGGAATCTCGTTAAATCCATTCATGCGTGCGTCACTAAATTAGATGACGAGGCATTTGGCTGACCTTAAGAGAGTCATAGTTTACTACCGCCGTTTACCCGCGCTTGATTGAATTTCATTCACGTTGGCACATTCAGAGCACTGGGCAGAAAGCACATTGCGTCAACACCTTCTCAGGCACATCGCAATGCTTTGTTTTAATTAGACAGTCGGATTCCCGGTCCCGTACCAGTTTCTAAGTTGGCTGCTTAGCGCCGCCCGAAATCGATGATCCCGTGAAGAACCATGCGACGTAGCTACGGGACCTTCCACGACGGCACAATGACTAAGGTCCGAGTTCACCAAGCTTGCGACCAGTCTTAACCCAGTTTCCTACGCATCGACCAGCGCTTCTAATCGAAAGCTCGAACGGCCCAGCCCAGAGAGCCCAATTCATTTCCCGAAGTTACGGATCTAATTTGCCGACTTCCATTGACTACATTGTTCAAAGACTAGAGGCTGTTCACCTTGGAGACCTGCTGCGGATATGGGTTATACGATTCGGAGTGAAAATCAAATCTCTCACCCGGATTTTCAAGGGCCAGAAGAAGCGCACCGGACATCACAAAACCGCGATGCTTTACGGGAACAACATCACGTATCTCCGCGCGAAGCGATTTCCACGGACTTCGGTCCCTAACAAAGAAGAGAGAACTCTTCCCAGGGCTTCTGAGAGCAGCGTCCTCGGGTTTGTTTGCGTTACCGCATTCGGTGCCGAAACACACGATCTCCACGTCCGAGTTCGGGAAATTTTTATTAACCCGATTCCCTTTCGATAGGAGGAAGGCACAACGAATATTTTAAGCTAATAGTGCCCCCTTCAGAACGGGTTTCCCCTATCTCTTAGGATCGACTGACCCATGTTCAACTGCTGTTCACATGGAACCCTTCTCCACTTCAGTACTTCAAAGTTCTCATTTGAATATTTGCTACTACCACCAAGATCTGCGCACAGCGGCGGCCTCCAGCCGAAACTCACGTTCAAGCCTTCGACGCCACCGCCCGCGGCCCTCCTACTCGTCAAGACATGGCGAACGGGGCGATAATATTGTCTTAACGGCCGAAAGAAGTATAGGTACCGTCGCTCCAGCGCCATCCATTTTCAAACAGGGCTAGTTGATTCGGCAGGTGAGTTGTTAAACACTCATTAGCGGAAATCGACTCCCATGGCCACCGTACTGCTGTCTATCTCAAAAAAAAAAAAAAAACAAAAAACCAACACCTTTTATGGTATCGGTATGAGCGACCGCTGTGGGCACCTTAACTCAAGCGTTTGGTTCATCCCACAGCGCCAGTTCTGCTTACCAAAAGTGGCACACTGGGCACTCGCATTCGTAGCCAGACCCCAATGAAGCGGGTACAGACTTCTTACCCATTTAAAGTTTGAGGAATAGGTTGAGGGTCGTTTAGTCCCCAAGTCCTCTACTCATTCGCTTTACCGGATAAAACTGCGTCGTAATGAGAATGCCCAGCTATCCTGAGGGAACAACTTCGGAGGGAACCAGCAACTAGATGGTTCGATTAGTCTTTCGACCCTATACCCAAGTGTGACGATCGATTTGCAAGTCAGAACCGCGACGGACCTCCACCAGAGTTTCCTCGGGCTTCATCCTGCTCAGGCATAGGTAACCATTCTTTCGGAGTCCCAACGGTGTACGCTCTTTCTCAGCCCATATTGCGAAGGAATCATGACCGGACGGTCGTGCGCCAAAATAAATTGGATCACACCTAAAGCCACAAGGTGTAGCCTTCACTTAATTTCGCCTTTAAGTTTCGTAAAAAACTCAATGACTCAGCGCACATGTTAGACTCCTTGGTCCGTGTTTCAAGACGGGTCGTGGTAGATGTACGACCATTCGCCTCTGACTAAAGTACCATGAGGAAAAAACGCCCAATATAGCAACCCGGTTAGAATAAACTACCAGGTAGTTTATCAAAGTTCGAACCAGCCACTATATGAACGCTTATATCGCTTGCGCTGATACTTT
>JAJVHD010000045.1:615000-878908 GCA_022207745.1 Brachionus rubens | reverse complement strand
AAAATATGGTCTTTGTGATACACGAACCAAGTCGAGAGCGCTGATCAACGAATCATTCAATGGTCTTAAAGTACGATTTTAGTTTTCCATGTCCAGAGTGTGTCGAATCCAAAGTCCTTAGAACCTTACCCTTTTCAGTTCAACTTTATTAAAACGGAGGCCAGGCGAATGGAAGGCGCCTTTTATTACATGGTTGTAAATATTTTCATGCTGTATCGATCCAAGAAATGTGGAGTGTAGTGCCTTTTTTGATGCCACAGGCAGTATGGATTTTAATTTAGAATCCTCGAATCCGGGACCTTAAAAATGATTAAAAGTGACTGTTTTAAATATTGACACATTATGTTTTGTTGTATTGTAATGAAGATTCGAGTCTAGACCCGGTAAAGCGGTAAACCCGTTAACTGTTTATTAAAGCAATCGAATCTGAAGGGTTCAAGGTTTGGTCAATACGTTACAAGTTCCGGATGAAGAAAAGTTAGACGTGATCACAAGTGTTATTAAACAGGTCGACGATGGGTACTTTTTTGGGATTTTCGGATAACTTTGCAAGGGACAAAGCAAAAAATAAGTAGTTCACGTGTTCGAGTTGGTAAAAATTGTGATCAAAAACGTTATTTATTAATCGAGTTTGGTCTCATGGGGTGTAGTGAGGATGGCTTAAAAATCCACTATTTGCATCATCAATGGTACTGATGTTTAGGGGTAGAATGCAAAGATCGCTAAGAGATGTGTGCTACTAAATTAGCCTATACATTTGAATCAATTGAACGAAATAGTTGAGACTAAGAAAAGTTAAAAAAGAACCAGAAGTGTGTTTATATGTTATTGGCTGTGCAAATTCTCCATGATGGCTATTAAAAAAGGTTCGATGGGTACTAAGACTAGTTTAGGGACCAATTGGTATTCCCTAGATACTTGGTTAAGTTAGTTTTGAAGAAATGGGAATAAACGCTTGGTTTAGATATTAGATAATTTAGAACTCGACTGTAACACACATGGGTTTGGGTTGAACTAACAAAGGTTCGTGAATTTGGCTCGGGTAATAGTGGCATGTGTGTCTGATGATTATGTTGAATCGTTAAGTTGTAAATTAGAGTTTAGATTTGCGCATATATATCCTAAAGATTCCGATTGTAAAAGCCGTTGTTGGGATGGGAAACACGAATGGCGGAAAATAGAAATTGCTTTTTTGGGAAGTTCTTATCCTGAAGGTTAATTTTCGACTTATGTATAATCCATGTTTTTTTTATTCAACCATAACAAAAAATCCATGAATTCATTATTTTCCAACATTATATCTGAAATCTACGTTCCCTGAATAACCCGCGAAAATCATTTTTTTTTTCATCGTAAAGATAAAAATGTTCAGCCTAATGAGATGGGTGCCTATCCATTTAAAGCCTTATGATCTCATGTTAGGAAATAGTGATCAGTTGATTTTAAGATATGGTGCTGAAAGCTAAAAAGGCTAACCATTAACGCTTGAACCCATATCGAAAGATCGAGGAACAAATTCCATGAGGACATTATTGAGTAAAAAACACAGAAAAATTATGGTTAAGGTTAAAGGTGCGACCTTTTGGTTGGCTTCTAGTGTCTAAAAAATAAAAAAATTTAGCCCTGAAATTTATGCAGAATCGGTCTCTGGTTTACAGCAGCTGCATAAATAAATTATAGTCTAGTGTAGTTCGTAGTGTCTCCGGACGATTTTACTGAAAAACATCTTATTTTCGGCGCTTTTTTTACACAATAAATGTCCCTAATGGGATTTTTTTGACCTTTCTATATGGGTTCCATCGTTAATGGTAAGCCTTTTTTGAGCGTTCAGATTATATCTTCAAATCAGGAATGATATCTATCTCCGAACATGAGCAATTTTAAGTGTTTTAAATGAAGAACCTGCTTCATTAGGAGAAGATAGTAAAAAAATGTTTTATCTTTTTTAATAGACTTTCTGAGGTTTTCGGAGTCTCCAGAAAAAATGTCGAAAATAATAAATGTTTGTGACACATTCTCTTGTCTGAAAGCCTCATTCAATTTTTTTTCATAGTCATCAAGATCAACATTGATTTAGACTTTGTAAGGAGTCGAACTTGAGAAATCCAAAGATGAAAAATCAAAACAAAAGCAATTAATGAAAAACTACGTCGTCGTTAATAGACTCGAAAAACGAATTCGGCTTTTCAAGAATTATACGACTATTAACACAACGTAAATTTGTTGCGTCAATTAATTCCAATACTACCGACAGAGTATCAACATTTCGGTCATATCCAAGAATTGTTGTGTCTAGACTTTGATCGAAAAAGAAAAATTAAAGGAACCTTAGCTCAATCTGTGAAATTGATTACTCAGAGAGAGACAGTATTTGATACCATGTATCAGTCCAATGTGTTGAACACGAAGAGTCCGATTGGCATGTGTTCAGATTGTTTGGTTACAATTCCGTCTCTTTTGAGCTCATATTGTTCGTATTTGATTCGAATTATGAGCATGGTTTAAGAGACGGATAACTCTACAAACGAATTAGGGATTTTTTTAACTGAATCAAGGCGAAACAACTTAATGAATGAAATTGCCGAGCAAAGGCAAATCAAGGAACCTCATTTAAATAGCCGAATCATATAACAGTTTACGTAGTTTTTTTATCGATGAATTGAGGAAAAGGTAATAGTTTTTGCAGTCTAAATAGACATTGATAAGTTTTTACTTGGAAAAGTGTGAGCGTTAAAATGGTAAAAGTTTTTGTGGATTATGTAAAACTCATTTGGAGACAAACAAATTCAAAAGTTGTGAGTTGATCAAAATGTATCTTCTAATCAAATTGAGAAAGAAAAAAACAAGCTACTCGATTGAAGTTAACAAGTTTTCAACCTGATAATTTTTATTGTTCAATTTTAAGAATAAATCTAATAGTTGGGGGTATTTTTATTGCATTTTTTTTAATATCGAATAGAAGGACCGGTAACGGTACGATAAGCCCCTGCTAAGTTTCTGCAAAATACACATAATGCAATGCGTAAGTTTGACTGCAGAGCTTTTTTCGTACGACAGTGCCCAAATAGTTTTTGCAATAGTTTCTTACACTTTGTTCACGAAAGCCTAAGTTGAATTCGCATATACAATTTACTGAAATGATGATTCAGAAAAAAACGTCTTCTTGTTGACCAAAATTTGACTAAGAGTTTAAAGATTTGCGCTTCCCTTAACTCTAGAAGCGCCAGTAGTTAATCACTAGATGTGCAGCGTAATACTCGTTGAACCACATTAATAGTTTTTATTTCTTATATTGAGGTCTTTATGGATCCTAAAAATGTAATGATCAATTATCAAAAGGCATATGATTAATGATACAAGATAAAAAGATTAATGTTACTACAACAGTCCCATGATTATGTTAGGCAATGGATTTTGTTTCTCGAATTTGTTAACGAATTGAAAATTACGGTGTTCGTAATGTAACACAGTGTAATTTCGATGTCGATTTTGTTAGATTCTAGGTTTTGTTAACGAATTTTAAGTCTGACTGGTGAGTATTAAAAAAATCGAGGTCTGACTGTATAGACAGTCAATTCCCACTTATATCATCACACATTAAGTCACTTTTAATGCAAATCGATTCCAGTTAAGTCACTATTTAATTTTTATCACTGGAAATGTGGTTTGCCACAAAATGGTGATTAACAAGTCTCGACTCTATGATCCGATGATCTAGACGTCTTCAATCCGCAGACTTGAGGGTAAATGGCGCGGACAAATACAATAACTAACAGAGACTAAATGAAATAATAAAAAAACTAAACTAAAAAAAATAATTGACTTGAAACCAAAAACTGAATCGAAACGTTGAATTAAAAGTTTTTATTTGCAGAACTTACAGGCGTGTTCAGTAATATTCCAATACTAATTGATACAGTTCCGGAAATTAATCAGATGATACCAGATGAAATCAGATGGGGTCAGATGATATCAAAAAAAAATTATATCATGTGACAAGTTAATATTCCTGGACTGTACTTTTTTTCTAAATTTATAATTTCCTACATTTTGTTACCAATATTATTATATAACCAAATTAGAGTGTGTTTGGGGGGTAAAACATAGACCCTTAACCCACTCAGACCCAACAAAACCATAATTTTGCTAGGGTCAGTTTCAAAAACAAAAAATTCCCCATCTGAAAATATGTTCTAGGTGAACGTATTTTGGGGTGCTGAATTCATATATCTCAAACAAAAAACGATACACTGGTGCTATGATACCATAAATTCACCACATTTTTACGTAAGAATTACGTTAATTTCACCAAAATTGACAATAAATTGAACGTGAAATGAACTGATTCTAGAAAACGGCATTTAACGTAAAATATTCGTCTATTAACGTTAATTTTACGTTAGTTTTGGTGAAATTTGATGAAACACAAAATTTCCAAAATTTTTGGAAAAAAAAAATCGAAGATTTCGGTACAAAAAATTTTTTTTGTTCTACAGTGGGTTGTGTTTATTTTTACGTGTTGTCTTGAAACATCAAATGATGTACTTTTACGTAATCTTACGTAATTTAGCGTAAAATGGGACGTAAGATTGCTATCATTTAATTACATCACTGTGGTTTTTTTCATTGAAGATTCCAAATAGCGAAATTATTGTTTTGACAAAGATTTACGCGAAATCTTGTTATTTTTGATGTGTGAAAAACAGAGTTAAAATGTCAAATATAGTCAAATATTTGATATTTTATTTACAACTCATTACATTTTAGTTTTAAAGACCATCATATTGTGGCAGTCATTTGAAAAGACATATCGCACAAATTTTAGTTTTAAAAGACAGTATTCATATACCCAATTAAAATTAAACACTTACTTTTCTATAAGCGATCCTTGTAAAATTTGTTCCGGCATGGTTTTTATTACCTTCAGAAAAAGGCTGTGACGAAGCGAGCTTGAGAACTGTGATAAGAAGAGAAGAAAACCTAAAAATTAAATGATGGTTTTAATTCATATATAAAATTAATTAAGAACTAATTAAAAATTGAACTTAAAAGTATTGGTTCAGCCTATAACCCGGAATGGGTCGCGGAACCGAATTTACCCGCAACTCAATGCTGACAAAATCCGGAACTTTTCGAAGACTTTAGATTATCGTGATTTGTACGTTAATTAATCATATTTTATGAATTCATGGTATTCATAAGCACCACTGTTTATCTACAACTTTTTAAAAATGCTGTACATTGATACGGTTTTAAAGCTGTCTATTGTGGGTACTAAAGGCGAGGGGTATGAAGTAGAAACGAAGTCTCGATTTTTCTCACTTTTGCTCGGGTAATTTTTTTGCGCTGAACAATGTTGTATAAGGCGTTTGTTTTCTTAAATTTTGTTTCCTAAAGGCGGTGAAGATTTATAAGTCGTTCGCCTTTAGATAAACATTTTTTTTAATCAAATTTTGTTAAATTATTAATTAATTTTTGTTCAAAAATCAATATTTAATTCTTGTCGGGTAATATAAAGGACACGGGGGGGGTGTAACATAAACTTTAATTAAAAATATTAAGCATTCTAAAATGTATACCTACTTTTTTTTTGTTTTGTGTCTTTTTATCGAATTTTTTAACATCTGGTACAAGCGTTCGATTTCATAACTGGAAACGAAAATAAATATTTAGAACAATGGGATAGGTACACCAAGTACAATCAATCAAAATAATTATTTAAACATCAGTTTCATTTAGATTATGACCAATCAAATAAGCTTGATAATCGGCGGTACTTTGGAAAATAAACTTTTTTTTATGGAAATGGTTGAGAAAGATTGAACTTAAAATTCCAAGTCCAAACATACCATCTGGTTGAACATTTCAGTCTGTTGCTTGTTACTCAATCAAACTCATTTTAATGGTTGGGTGTCCTAACTTCGTAATTATTTATGAAACTTATAATTTGACCAATAATGCTAACTTTCGGGGACATTTGGAAAAATCAAATGTTTGAAATTGTTAAGCGATGATAAAATAGTCTTAGCTGCTACAGACACTGCAAAGATTGCTGGTTTTTCCATTAGAAAGAGACAATTTGGCTAAGTGAGTATAGTAATTTCAAAGTAGTCGAATGGAATCCAGTGATGGTTTTAATCGTAGCTATAGTGCTACACAATGTGATAGGGACAACATATGTCGTTATGAACTTGATTCATCCAAACAAATTAGTCAGGAGTTTCAAAGGATCATATGGCAGACTAACTCTAGCAGTTAAAAATTATAAACGTAAAGCTTAGCTATTTTTGGAGTTGAAGGTGAGTATTTTGACTGTTTGGTGGGATCTGAAAACAACACCCCCAAAAGATATATCTTTAATTGGTATCAATACGATATTTGAAAGTTCTGAGCCTAGAAATTTTAAATTCTGAAATTTTTGTTTCTGGTCATGATTCCACAAATCTATCTGTAAATTTTTGGAATCTAAGAAATCTAAGTATCAATAACACTTTTAACAGCAGTGGAAAAATAAGAGTCATTAAAAAAATAAGTGATTTCAATTTATCATTTGACGATAAGAAGTAGTCATGGAAACAGAGAATCGTGAAACAAGCTACTATTCTTCTCACCGAACAGAGTCAACATCAATGGCTCAGGTAAATAAAATTATGACCATCTTAAGCAATAGTCCAAACAGTTCAACTAAAACTTATCAAGCTACAGTATTGTGTGGTGCAACAAAATATTGATAAGTTTGGAAGACAGAACATTTTTTTTTAACTGATCAAGGAGGAGTCGCTATGAAACCACTTTTGTTTAGAAAAGTGTACTGAATCAATTTATTGGGGTTAGAAGATCTCGAGCTTTCTTTTCATAAAAAAATTAATTAGAAAGTAATTCTGATTTGAGTGATTGTTTGGGAAAACGTTTCGGGAAATGGAAAGTGTAAAGCGACCGAAGATTATAAATACATTTGTGAATGTTTTGAAAATTTTGACAGTGTTTCAAATTGTAAATTAAACAACTTTACCATGTTATTCTAATCCGTGTGTAAATAATGCAACATGTGTTAACGATTTAGTTAAAAAAACCACATATCAATGTAAGTGCTATACAAAAAAATAATACAAGTTTTATTTTATGGTAAACAGTTGTGAAAATAAAATAAATGTTTGTGAAAATGACACATGTTCTGGTAATGGAGTATGTTATGACGAAGAAAATGATCCTAAATGTAAATGTTTAAGTTTATTTTCAGGGAGAAAAATGTCAAAATAGAAATCAAATGCAGATGAAGGTTGTAAAAAAGTTTATCCAAATTTCGGCTATACTAGCTTGTTTTATTCTTATTTCAACATATTGGTTTGTTTTTAATGTGTGACCTTATCAAAGTGTTTTTAAAAGTAACACCAAAGATTTTAGCTAAAAATCAATCCGATTATACAAGTTGAAAAATTTTATTATGTAAATATAATTTTTTTTTATCAAAAATATTTATAGTTAAAAAATTTAAATAAATTAATTTCTATCCATTCCCTAATGGAGATGGTGACTCTCAAAATGAGACTTCGAGTCTATATGGACTCTGTATACAACGTTTTTTTTGCTTTAATATCATTTTATGTTTTTTTTTTGCTATCAAGAGATATTTTTCAATAAATTTTTTTTACGCTAAATTTTACATTTTCGGGTGAATATGCAAAGACCGGTCCTTAAAAAGCCTTAATTAAACCCCCAATCAGAAATTCATAAGAGCTTTCTTTCTTATATACTTAAAATGTTACTCGTGTCTAAGGAAAACAACAAAGTTTATGAAATCGGATAGACTTGGGCTAGTCTAAATTTATTTTACGAGTCTTAAAAAATCTGAGTCTCCACGTCGGGACTCGTGAGCCCGGGTTTGCAAAATTTTTCATAAATCATACACTCGAGTCCGAGTCTTTAAGAGTTGGAAGGACTTCGGGCTCGAAGGTCTATGATTTATGAAAAATTTGTGGTTATGTAAAGCTTGGACACAAAACAAATTCAAATTTTTTGAGTTGAATCAGCAAATGTATCTTCTAATCAAATTGAGAAAAAAAAAAGTTTACAATTTTCAACCCTGATCAATTTTTAACGTAAAAGCTCGAGTTTTTAGGACATGTCCGCAAATAAGGGATATCCCTTATTTACGACATGTTCTGCCTGATCTGACATGTCGTAGATAGCGAAAATTTGACAAAAAATGCTATTTTTACATCCTTTATCTGCGACAGTTGTCGTAAATAAAACGAGTACCCTCTAAATGAGACAAGTTTGGTTTTGAGATGTTTTCTTCCGGTAAAGAAAGGAATTTTTCCTGATCTCGACTTGAAACCTTGGCCGTGGCTGCTAGTCTTATTTCGTATTTTTCTCAGACACTTAGTGATGCCCAACAAACCGCCCTACTTGCTTTAACGCATAACAAACTATATCCCTTAATTTATCATACAGACCAAATAATCTATCCCTTCGGAAGACGTTGAGGGGCGAGATTACAATAGTATGCATGACGATCTTAAATCTTTGTTACAGTCGACTCACTAAATCCGAATTTTTTACTAGTTCGGTTGAAATTTGTCTCTTATTCAGGTCTCGATACATGTATTTGTACCGTAAATATTTGTTTTTTAACGCGGCACCTAAGAAATATCCCGAAAATTTGGTTTTTAATGCCTACCAAACTTGATTTTTTCTGCCAAAATTATTTTCCTCATTTTATTACTTTTTGGGTCAAAGAAGCTTCCCCGTATAGAAAAAGGTTTGTATGACAGATTTTGTTGAGGGAAAAATTAATTTTTTTTGAAGCACTAAAACCAAATTTTCGGGGGGGGGTTTTAGTGCCAGCGTTAAAAACAAAATATTACGGTATTTGTTAGCTCAATTTCACGGGTTTCATCACCAATTATTTTAGTCCGGTTTTTCTGCTTCCGAAAATTTATTTTACTCGTTATTTACGACATGTTGCAGGTCGAAAAAAAAACAGTGTCCGATCAGACAGAGCATGTCGTATATAAAGGATATCCCTTATTTGCGACATGTCCTAAAACTCGAGCTTTCACGTTATTTTAAATTTTAAAAAATAAATTATTCGAATAAATTCTAAAATTTTATTAAAAAATATTTTTTCAATTTTATACAATGGCTTTAAGTTTAAAAAAAATTAAACCCTAGGCTCATGTTTAATGACATGTTTGAAAAAATTTTTTGATTTTTCCAAAGTTATTTCTAAAATCAATCATCCCAAAAATTGAATAAAACAAAATTATTATAACAATTGCGATTATTGATGAACCAGTTATAACTCTTTTTATAGTTACTAACTCTTTAGATTCAATTTGACATTTATCACCGTAAAATAAATAGTTACAAATACATTTAGGTTTATTATTAAAATCAATACAATAACCATTTTGAGAACATGTTTCATTATGACAAACATGAACTTTATATTGACAATAATCACCATAATACTCTTTGTCACAATTGCATTCAAATAATTCCTGTTTCTGATTCTATACACTTTCCATTGTAAAGACAATGATTAATCGAACATCTTCTTTGATCTAACCCACAATTTGATCCTGTGTAAAATTCAAAGCAATTTACAAATAGCCATTCCATTTTTTATACTACATTTTCCATTATTTGAGCAATTTCCCAAACACTTTGTAAAGTCTATTTTGCTTGTTAAGAGATCCAAAAACAAAGAGATTGGTAAATCATTTATTGAAAAAGACGCCATTTGATTATTTTCAGGGACTGTAGATAACTCTGTAGTAAACTCTGTAGGTAACTCTGTTTCTAAAAGAAGAAAAAAATAATTCATTATATGAAAAAAATCGGTTGTACCTAAAACACGGAATCCTGTTACGAAACGGAACGGAATTAGACCCTAAAATACGGAATCCATAAAACGGAAAATGCTAAAATACGGAATTTTTTTTTAAGGAATGATTTTTAAAAAGATGCGGAAAATCTGAAAACTGAAATGCGGAATTAAGCGTTCAAAACGGAAATTATAAAAGAAAGAAGATTTTTTACGGAATTCCTAAAAGAATACGGAACAGGATAGGAACGGATATAAAAAAATTGTTCAAGGGCGAATTTTCAAAAACTGTACTTTTCTATGTTAATTCAATTTCGACAGTGGCTGCGCCAGGAATTTAAAAATGGTGTGACCAAATTATGTCTTTTTCGCAAGGTGTGTGTTTATAAGGGGATATGAGACCCTTGATTGTAATCTCTTAATTTCTTGTCAGTTCTAATGAAAAGTTTATGAGATGTACAAGATACAGTTTTGACAAAAGACCTACCACTTTTATATTTTAAATTAACCATAAGCTCAGTCTTCATTAGTTCCATTAAGAGGCCATTTTATGTTTGAACCAAACAGTTAAAGTTATAAGAAACAGAATGTGTTCAAAAGGTGAAGCAATAATCACTCCAGGCACTAATTCAAATTGTTGTGAAGGCAGTAAAAGAAACTATCATATCAAAAATCTATTTTGTTCCGTGCCTGTTCCGTAATTTAGTAGGCATTCCGTAAAAAAATTCCGTATTTTAGTAATTCCCGTTTTATGGATTCCGTATTTTAGGTCTAATTCCGTTCCGTAATTGGATTCCGTGTTTTAGGTACAACCAAAAAATCTTGAAAAAAATTTTTTTACCTTTAAAAATAACCAAAGTTGAAAGACTTGTAGTCCCTAATGAAGAGTATTCGAATTTAGCCGTTATTTATAAGTTCCAAAATCAGTAAAGTTATAATTAATAAAAATTCTATTAAAATAGAACTCGTTATCAATTAAAGGTCTTATCATTAATCTTGAACTTAAATTGGTAAACGTTCGAGTTAATGTATGAGAAGTCATTAAACATAGATTGAGATTGTTCAAGATGAAAATAGTCCAAATTCGGATCGTAGTTAAGGCCATCATGGATTTTTTGTTAACTCTGAATTTTTGATTTAAATAGACTTGATTTAAGCCTTGATTAAATTTGATTGTAATTGTATGCTTTCTCAAGTATGTTATTGACCGGATTTGATTGCTTGCAATAAGATAAGAAGCGCACGAACTATTGACACACTGGTCTCCAAAGCTAATTACCTTTTAAAATTATTTTTTTAATTTAATTCATTAAAATTGCGTGTCTTTTAAAATGATACTTGTAAATCTATACTGCCATTTCGTTTTGCGTTTAATTCAAAGCCAATTAAATTTGAATCGAATTTAAACTCGGTTGAAAGAAGGAAAATAAATGCTGATGGAACCAGTGTAAACTTGAGAATTATTAGCAAATTCAAAACCAAAATATGAAATCTTCTCGTCTTTAAGTTTAAATAGAAAATTTTTTTTTAAATTTTTTTTTTCCAAAAAGCATAAATCATTTCTAAAACCACTTTTTTCGGCATAAAAAATGTCGACCAATTTCCGGATAATAATTTTCTTGTTCATCTTAAAGTAACCCTTTTCCGGACCTTGTAGCTAAACTCTCGAACTTTCGGTTCGGTCTAAACCCTTAAAAGCAAAAACACACCTGAAATCTTTATATATGGACAAACATTATCGGTCCAAAAAAAAGGTCTGCCAGGTTTAGGACACATGATTTCTAGTACAGCCTTTATGGTATATATTGCAGTAAGCAGACATATGTATCCATAGATTTTAAGGTATTGGGTGGGTATGGGTTACCCTAAAAAATCAGGTATTGGGTCCGGGTATGGTGTTGGTAACCCAACATTTGGGTATATTTATTCGAAACCCAATTTTTTTCAAAAAAAAACACTTAAAAATAAAAATCTATAACATACCCAAATTTTTGTGTTACCCAACCCAGACCAATACCTGAAACCCGAAAATTTCTGGGTAACTCACGCCATAGCCGAACCCAATACCTGATTTTTTCGGGTAACCCATACCTTAAAATTTATGGGTACATATGTCTGGCAGAAACTAAATTAAAGCTCTGGAATTTTTGATTCCGGCTACCGGCCCGTGAAAATCACCAAAATAAAAGAGAATTTCAACGAATTGATTTTGATCAAAACAAAATTTGTTGCACTTGAATAAAAGTCTGCAAAACGACTGCAAACTACTTAAAGAATAAAGTTTGCACAAAATATTTTTATCATGAACTTTATAAATTATTTTCCTGACATGTCTAATGACAAAAGATTTTGCATTTGAAGCTAATTTTGCTGCAATTAATACCAAAATCTGCAAAAACTCTGCAAATAAATTTCGCATTTGAAAAGCAATACTTTTAATGCATGCAATCTTTATTAAATTTGCAGACATTTTGCGGAACTTAGTTATTTCATGCATCAAACTTTGTAGCAGCTATAAAAATTAAGAACAAGATTTTATAAAAAATTTCTACATGCCCACTCTGCCGTCGAAACCAAAACTACCGGGATACCGATTTTGTGGTTGAATTTTTAATGCTCTTTTTTGATTATTTTGAAAGGTCCTTCTTTTATAAAACGTTCGTTTTGGGTTACGGTTTGAGTTACGTTGCAGGAAAGCCTGTTGGTGATTCGTTTATAAGATAATCAACAGGCTTTCCTTTTCTTCAAGCTTTCTCAGATGATTCGTTAAAAAGCCCGTTACTACTGTTCTTCTACCAAAATTTTGTTGGAAAGCGTCGCCGTACCGAAGCGTATCCCTACGTCTCACACTTTGCCCTCTTGTTGCTAAGCATCGCTTTGGTACGGCTACACTACGGTTTGCTGTCTACCAAAAGTTCGGGTAGAAGTGCAGTATCGTTAACGGTGCAATATTATATTAAGTTTAATCTTTCATTTTAAACTTAATTTTTAACAATAATAAACCTCCATTAAAGATTGAAATTATGTCATTTTTTGTGTACGTTGTTGCTAATAACTCACACAAAACTGTAAAATTTTGCAATATATTACATTGAAAATCAATAAAATGTCCTTAAATTATAATTGGCTTATTTACTAATTTTAACAATTTTATAATTTAAATAATTACGATTTTCCATAACATAATGTTTTTTAATGATGCCTGATAAAGTAGAAATTCTTTGAAAAGTGTTTTCGATTTGAGTATCCACAGTTATAAGTGTTTCATTTTTTGACATGAAAGTAAAAGCAATTGAAGACATATAAAAGTATGATTCAATTATAGAATTGAAAAGAAAAACGTATCTTAACAGGTTTAATTGTCATAAACTTTGATTTGAAATGTACATGTCGCGAATAAATGTGTGTACCATTTTTCTTCATATGCAATTAAATTACCACTAAAATTTAAGACTATCATCGAGCCTTTTTTAACATAAGTCTTAGGAATTGAGTACAAACGAATTCCACTAAATGAAATCTTAATCTGAAATGTTGATGTCTGATAACTATTTGAAATTGGTGATTCGGTTGTTAAAAATGAAGCACATTTAGAATTTTTTTCAGTACATAAACCATTAAATTCCAAAATCTGAGAAAAAAATATGTTCAACAGCAGCAATTTTAATCATGAAAAAAAAATTACATGAACTAGTAAAAGAGCCTGCTAGTTTGGCATTTAGTTTAAAACCAGTTAGATATGCATCAAACAAAAATTCATTGTTCAATAAAAGATAGATGTTAGTAACAGGTACATATTCCGTATTGATTTGACTGTTCAATGAAAGCGGTCCAAAAAGTTTACATTTACTTTATCATAAAAAATTAAAATTAAAAATTTTAAAAATATATTTTTAGGCAAACACCTTTATCGTTTTTAAAATACTGAATTGATCTTGTATTATTGAAAATCAAAAACTTGGCTTCATTGAATATACTTGATCCAGTTATTAAACAAGTTATGTTTTTATCAATATTACTTTGACAACTCAAGTCACCGAACTCTACTTAGAAAAACAAAAGATAAGAATGTTTAATGAAGGTAATTTTTTCTTATTTCTTTAGATTAAATTCATAACTTCAAAGTCGTCAGATGTATGTCCTATTTGGCCAACATAAAAAGTATAAATTCCATCGCTTGGTAGTTTTTATTGACGCACTCAAATTTGGTTCATAGTAAGATTCTACATAAATAATATTACCCATGAATCTATAGTCCGGAAAAATTAACAAATCACGTACAATTCGTTTGTCACTTTACAATATTAAATCTGAATAAAGACATTCAGAGCGATGGTGACATAATAACTCTACCATTTAAAATTGTAAACGATTCAATTGCTAAAATATTTCGTTTAAAAGCTTTCATTCTGGGAATATAATAACGCTGATATCCTCTTTGAATGTTAATGCTAAATGTTTCAATAATTGAATAAGAATTGACATATCGTGTTTTATTTAAGTATTTAGAACACGAATTTTGACCCTCACAGTCATCAATTTTCAATATCTTGAGAAAAAAAGTTTGAAAATATTTTCAGAAGTGTTTTCTTTAAAAACACATACTTTAAAAATAACTGTTCCAACTTGATTACCAAAAATATCTAAACCAAGTATAAAAGAATCAAATTTGATTTCAGCGTTTAGCAACAATAAGAACCCAGGATATCCACAATAAGAATCTCCAACTGCTTGTGGAATCTTCAATCCAAAATAGTTCTTTAATGTATAATCTAAACAACAATAAAAAATTTGGTATTTTAAAAATTTTATTTTTAAATTGAAATAACTTGTCACAGTGTAATTTTGAATAGTTTGATTTGCTTTTGCGAATAAACGCTCGGGTTGAATTGCCTGTGAATATCCTACTATTGAGAAAAATATCTCTGTATAAATATACCCATTCAAGAATAATTCCAGATGATTTGCTTTGAAAGAGGAAAAATGACTTTAAACTCCTGAAAAAATTTCCAAAAATTTCTTAACTTACAATCTGTTACATCCAACTTAAATTGACTTGTGGTATTTTCTTTTAGTTCTTTGAAGTAAGACGTAATGTTTAATTCACCAAGTTCCAATGATGACTTTATAAAATGTTCCATTATTATTGTAAATGGAAAGTTTATTTTCAAAGCTAATTAAGAATTTAAGTGGCACTTTTTCAGAAATTTTTATTAAGATTGATTTGTAAACGGCATAGTCTGACATGGAGTATGAATTGACTTCAGTTGTTAGTATACGACCGGGTGTAGAAAAAAATGTAAGGAACTACACCTATTGGTAATTGCATTGATACCCCAATTTCATTATAGCCTTATTGACAGAGTGTTAAAATCCTGAAATCAGTAAATGTTGGAGAATATCTTCGGGTGGTCAACAAATATCGCCAACAAGAATTAGTAGAACTTCCACACTCGTTGAATTTTATAAAACCAATTTCAATGTCTCCAGCAAGTGATGCAAAAAATTTTTATTTTAGTTATCAACGTCGAAAATTTAATTTCAGCTGATGGAATTAAAAACAAATTATACGTGGGATCAATTGTATTTTCGGTAAAAATTCCATTTAGAGGGACAACGATTCCAAAATATTGCACATTTTTTACTTAAAAATAACTTGTCAATACATATCGGACATAAAAAAATAAAATTTTACTCGTCAAATTTAGATTTTCAGTGGTTTGATTTAGCTCAATCATGGGTGTTAAATTGAAATTTATTTGGTATGCATTGACAGCACAGTCCAATGTTTTATTGAGATAAAAACAAACGGTTTCAATTCCATGATATTGACTTTCCACTGCATAAATATTCAAAATTATTAAGCTCAACAAAAACATTTTTATTTGTTTTCAATTAAGTTCGAAATAAATTTAAAAATTAAAATTAAAAATTGAAATAAGTTCTTTATAGAGCTAAGTAATTAAGCTTAATTAAACGATTTAAGTTGATGTGGTTTTAAGGAATTTTTCAAAATAACATTTTTTAATGAATTGCCTTCAAGCTTAATTTTCAATCAATGCAATTTAGTCAACTAGAGAATCATTTAGTCGACTTTAATCGAGCAATTTCTTTTCGAATCGATTTCAAAAATTTGAAATTAGCCGGTGAACTGTCTTGAAGTTACATGCACATAATGAATGCATGACGCATGTATTTTATTTTAGACTTTGGATCTCCTATCCTTAGTCTAATATAAAAATCAACAAAAAACTTATTTGCACACGGTACTAATCGTCTCGATACACCACCAAGCCTTTGCCTAAATGACACAGAACTACAAGTCGTAGAATCGTATCGATACCTAGGTATCGAAATTAAGCAGTAGGAGCATATCGAAAAGAACACGAGTCACATCCCATTCTTTGATAAAACAACTCAAACGGCTTGGATTTAGTAAAGAAATTTTGGTGACTGTCTAATAAAAGCTTAGTCATAAGCCACATTGATTACAACAGCCCGGTGCTCTCTATGGCAAGTAAAGGAATCAAAACAGAAATCGGCGATCTGCAGAAGCGAATCCTGAGAATCTTAGGTATCAACAAAAACGAAGCACTTAAAAAATACAATCTAGTTGATGCGGTGGAACGAATTGAAACAATGAGCCTTAAAAAAGTATCAAAGCTCTTCGTTGACCCGAATAACGAAGTGTCCTTAAAATATCGAAACATCGACCGATCTAACTCTGATTTTTGCTTCAAAACAAAACCGGCTAAAACAAACACATACAAAGATAGTATTGTACAAAAAAGTATCCGAATCCTAAGAGATGACGAAAGCAACAAAAATTTATTTAATTCTGCAAAAACCACGAAAGAAAATAACGCAGAAAACATAGGCTTTGAAAAAGTCGAATAAGCCGAAAACAGAGTGCACCAGATGTGGAAAATATTTTGAAGCAAAGATCGGTATAAAAACACATATGAGATCATGCCATGTCACAAAAAAATAATCCTTACAATTGCCAAAAAAAACAAACAAAACATAACTTATTTTATTTTATTCTTTATTTTAATACTTTTTCAATTTTATTTAATTCTTAATTTTAAAATTTGTACGGTTGTAACCTAATATAAAGTAATTCACGAGATACAACACTTTGAGTGTGTATCAATTATTGTGCCATTTTATATAAATTAAAACTATAAATTACAAAGTCACTTTTATTTGTTTCATCTTTAACTTTAAGATTTATAATATCTTTATTTTATTGTAATGTTAACGCACTTAGTGGCATATACGTAGTATAAAAACCTATTATTTAAGAGCTAAGGCTTCGGTGTTTTACTCGATTTTACACAACTGGCATTGAAAAGCTTTTGATAGTTTCTTTGGTTCTTTGAAACAAATTTGACCCGAGCGGGATTCGAACTGACACTTTAGTGAAGCGTTGATCAACCGACGATCAACTGAGCTACCATTCCCATCAAACTTATCGTCCCGTAATACAGAAACAGTCAAAATATTTGCTCCCCTTGCGGGGATTGAACTTCCTACTCTCTGCTTGGAAACCTCTCCGCAAGACCCGCCTAACTTAGCTAAGAAATAAAGATTGACTACTCTTCTCTTTTTTTCTCACATAGATTCCATTTATTAAGAAAAATATACTTATGTTTTTTTCATTAAGAATTCAACGAATTTGTATTGTTTGGGGGGGGGGGGGGGGGGGGGTCTCGGATAGTCGTGGGGTCGGATTAACGAGGGAAGACTGTAAAGCCAATCAGACAATACAAATCAGTTACAATCTAAGGAATGAAAAATATGTTACGATTGCTAAAGTGAACAATAACCATGGTTGAAAAAGGTTCGAATATTTTTATAGCAAATCTTTTAGATCAATCTAGTGTTCAAGATAAAAATGTTTACACAGATTTAAACAAATAATAAAAACTTTATTTAAGCTATAGAAAAAATTTGAGTTTTTTAAACACCGAATAATGTCTATGTCATCATTTTAGTTTTTTTTTGAGTTAAATTTAATAAAATTCACAACTCAAATATAAATGAAAAACTACCGCATTTAACACACTCTGAAAAATTTTAAAAAAAGAAAAAATATTTTCTGAATATTTCATAAAGTCAAAAATCGGAAAAATCATAAAAAATCCGATAATAATTATAACCGCAACTGTTGTTGCGCCTGTGATTGTTTTCTTGATTGCTTGTATTTCAATTGACTCAATTGTGCAATACTCACCAGAAAACAAATAATTACAAACACATTTTGGCTTGTTATTTAAATCCATACAATATCCATTTGATGAACATGTTTGATTTTTACAAACATCAATTTTAGTCTCACAAAATTCACCATAATGAAATTGAGTGCATTTGCAATAGATCATATTTAATTCTAAAAATTCAACACATGTACCACCATTCAAACAAGGATCACTCGAACACTTTCTAATGTCAACGTTACATTTCTGTCCTGTGTAATAACGATCACATTCACATCGAGGAACATCATTTGTTATGTTACATACTCCTTTGTTAGAACAATTATTCAAACAAATCGAAATATCAATTGGACTTTTTAAGTAATCCAATGAAGCCGACAATGGTATTTGATCCAACGATTTAAAATATGTCAATGTATAAATTGACGTTGTCATACCTAAAAAATTTATAAAAATAATCTGAATAATTCATTCAGTGCCAATCTTTACTCACTCAAAGTCGTTTCATAGTTTTCAGCAGTCGAAATAGTTGTTTGAATACCTTTTTATTGATAAGTTAGAATATTTTTTCTTGATTAAAACTATTGACTTTTTGATTACTTGAAATTTCAATTGTTTCATTAACGTACTCATTTGATCCATAAAAACCGATTGACAAAATGTAGACTCCATTGCTTTGAAATCTCAAAGTGGTTGTCAATATTATTTCATAAAAAGATTCTTCCAAAAGACAATTAACCATAAATCTATAATTTTTAATATTCGGTTCTCTGTATAAGGTTTGATTGCTTAAAAGAACAAAATCAGAATAATAACATTCAGAGCATTCGGCAAAGTTGACCAGTCCATTGGAATAATCCGTAACCTCAATCGCCACTAAATACCCCCTATAAACTCTGATTGTTTCAAAATAATATGTTCCTAAGCCTGTGTTAATGTTTAAACTAAAAGAATTCATAATTGTGTAGGACGAAACAAATCTTGTTTTATTTAAATGCTTTGAGCAGGAACTAACGCCATTACAGTCATTTACTTTCAAAATCTTTTATAAAAAAAGTAAGCTTTCTTTAAGACAGGAAATTTTATAAAAATTACTAAAATTTTGATTATTCCATTTTGAAATCCAATTATTTCAAGACCTTTGAGATAAGTATCGATTTTGATTTCAGCATTGTTTAGCAAATGAATTCCAAGTTTATTTTGGAACATAAAAGTAGAAACTGTCTGCATTTGAACTCCAAAATAGCTTTTATAAGTTGTGGCTTAATTGAATTAGTTGAAAAATAAAAATTTTATTTTACAGTAAGATTTTAAAACATACTCAACGAATAATTTTGAACTAAAGACTGGTCAATTTGATTGACAAATGACTCCAGCTGCTGAGAAACACCTACTACCGTTAGGATTTTTTCACCATAGGTTTCATTACCATTAACGAATACTTCTACATGTTTTTCTACAAAAACAAATTTAAAATTATGCTTTGGAGTTTATCAAAAGTAAAAACAAACGTGATGTTATATTGATTTTGAACTGTTGCTTTGAATTTAACACTTCTGTAAAATACGTTGTTACTGTAAGTTCACCTGTAGGTAACGCATTTTTTGAAAAAGCTAAATTTAGATCATAAAAATTGGGACCAACATAAAAACTAATCAGAAATCGTTTGGGATCAGAATCAAGTGATAACTTATAAAATGATGTTTCATTAAGAGCGTAATCACAAAATAGTTGTGAGCTTGCAGTTTCTGTTTGAATACGTCCACTCATAAAAATAACATAAGGTACCAACCCTTTTGCAAGTTGAAGTGGAATTTGCATAACATTTTGCCCTACAGTAGTAGGGACTATTTTTGAAAAAACCAAAAAATAAAATGGCAATACTGTGTTATTCAAAAAGTACGACCAACAAGAAGGCATAAAGTCTTGTCCACATTTTGTGAATCTTACAAAACTCAGATTTACATTTCCACCAAACTGAACCGTATAATTTTACGTACGAAAGTGTTGATAGTAATTTTACTTCAGAATTTATAATAAAAAACGATGAATAAGAATAAATGGTTTCAACTGGTAGAATCGGAGCTGATGTAAAATCTAACCCAAAATACCCAATATATTGCCCTAAATAAAAAAATGTTTATTTTGATTCTATGAAGATCCTTAATATACCAACGTGTTATGTTTCTCGTTAAAGCATTATCAATTGTTTGATTAAGCTCTATAATTGGTGTCAGACTAGAATTAGCGTATCCATTGATACGACAGTCAAGTGTGTTATTTTTATAAAGACAGAAAGGTTCTAAGCCATGGTCCTGGCTATAAGCTTTGCGAATCAAATTGATTACTATAAAAGCCAAATAAATCATTTTCGATTTAAATTTAAAAACTTTTTTTTAAAATAAAAGCTTAAGTTATTATAGCGATTTATGTTTGATTTATTTCTTTACTTCAAGTTAAATTTTAATTTTAAAAGCTGTTGTAGCCTGAATATATAATTAAGAATTATAATGCCGTGGAATGTTAAAAAATATTGAACCAAGTTATCTACAGGCAAAAATGTCAATTTCAGTGGTAATTTAGCCATTTTTGAAAATATTTTTATGCTTAGTTTTTCTTATATTAACATGGCATATTTTTCGCTGTAAATTTTTTCTTTGTTTTTGATATTTGAAAATTGAGAAATCGTCTTAAAAAATGTCCAGTCATGACTTGACTTTTATTGTAAAAATGAAATCACGACGAGTAATCGTTCTGTTGCAGAGAATCAAGGGACAGATGCTTTGATTGGTAATTTTCCGATTCTTGCTTTCAAAGCATACATACCAACACCTCTTGATTATTTATACCAACTCCTCTCGTTATTGATTGGACTAAAAATTTGCTCTCCTATGTGTTTTTGAATGCAAAACAAATAGAAAAATAATTGAATCTTGAAAAATTAACAACTATTTGACAGAAAATAAATAAAAGGGTCTATTTGGGGCCAATAGGATCATAAGGGTTGACTTTATGGTCACACAATTTTTTTTAGTCATGACCAGGGACAACCAAAATATGCGAAACACAGCTAAAGAACGGCTAAAAAATCCGCTAAAACCCCTTATTTCGCATATTTTGCTTGTCCCTGGTCATGACGTGATCTCAACAGATACGACGAACTTTTTCTTTTAAAATCCGAAAGAAACCGCGGAAATCAGATTTTTTGCAATAGTTGAAAAAATTTTTTATTTTATTAAAACTAGCCAAAAGATTATCTGTTGAAAGATAATACTTATATTTCTTTCCATTTTAAAGAATTATGTTTCAGGAATTTGGTCACTTAGATATGACATATTTACAAATACTTATTTTGCCACACAATTTGTTAATTATTTGGAAAAATATTTCTGATTGAAATTCGATTTATTTCTTTATTCTGACGAAAAAACAATTGATTCAGCGATAAAAGAGATTTTTCACTCCGGGAATTTTCGAAGGTTTCCGTAAAGTCCTTGAAACCCGAGGTCAAAAATGATTGAACTGACATATAATTAAACAACATGTGTCTAAATCTCACGATCGATACCTTAATAGCCGCCATAAAATACTATATCACTGTTATAATGAATAGACAGGCGATTTCTTTAATCGAAAACGCGATCGCTTTGGAACTTTTAGTTGATGATGTACTATGTCAAAAGTCATCATCTTTAAAAAATACTTTCAATAGAAGCCAAATTGGTTGAGCTTCCATTGAGGATACTGTCAAGTCAACACAAAACAATTTAATGTTGAGTTTGGTTGTCTTAACTGTTTAAAACTTTTTCTAAGAAAAATGAATATCAAGGATCTATGAATTCAAAAGTTACCCACCACGAGATAGTAGAGTTTACCTTGAAGCTGTTAAGATGGTTGAATAAAATAGCGTGACCGATTTTGAGGATAGTAAAGGGATTTGTTTTCTTTTAAAATATATAAATCGATTCCCGAAGCTTTTATATTAGATAAAATGCATTTATTCATTGATGGCATTTTTTAAGCTCTTATTACAATTTGGCTTTGAATTTCAAACTTGACAGCGTGACTTCAAAAAGTACCTTCATAAAATCTTGTCCAAATTTGAAAACTCAATTCGATCATGATAGAAACTGCACCAATTTTGGAGGCTAGTCAAATCAACGACCACGTGATCCTAAAATTTACCTGAATTTTTTACCTCGTCAAAAATAAGATCCCGTGATCACTAAATTTACTAACTAAAAAATGAAGTAAATCTTAAGACCACCTTTTTCTAAAAAATTGCCATGTTTATGTTGAATACCTATGGATCTTTTGTTAAACCAAAATAAATGAAATATTTGAATGCTAACATTTTTAAATGAATTTTTAATCACTTTTTTAAACATTTTTTTTGTCAAGTACTGATAAAATTTTTCTTTAAATTAAAAATCCTATTGGGATTCTTTTGTCTTTAGTTAAATAAAACTTGGGTAACTTTACCAAGTCTAACATACAAACAGATAAAAATAGTTAAAAAATAAAAATATATACTTTATAATAATTTAAAATTTTAAAATAATCGGAAAATTTGTCAAAACTAAATTTTATAATCAAAATCTCACTTAAATAACATAAACTTGGCATTTTTTTTAGAAAAAGGTGGTCTTAAGATTTACTTTCATTTTTTAGTTAGTAAATTTAGTGATCACGGGATCTTATTTTTGACGAGGTAAAAAATTCAGGTAAATTTTTTGATCACGTGGTCGTTGATTTGACCAGCTCTCAATTTTGCGTTACTGCTTTAATTCAACAATCGAGTATATTATTTTTGTTTAAGCCAAAAATACTTAAGTTATTTGACTTGATCAGAATCTCTGTCAATAACAACCCTTAAAACTTAAAAAAAGAGTTCTGATACTCTAGTGTCCAATTCGAGTGCGTTGCACCTTTAAGCTATTTTTTATAACAGTATAAAGTTTATATAATTGAAAAATTGGGTCATAATGTGCATAATCTTAAACACAAAAAAAGAGTACTTATAACTTAAGTTTAAATTGATTTTAAGCCTCTAAGTTTTTTTATGTTAATTTTAAAATCATTTTAGTCTTCTGAAACCAATTAATTAAAAATTTAAAATACAGGAACAAAACAATGTTTTTTAAACTATTTTAGATCAATTAAAAATTAATTTTATTTTTTCTTCGAAGACATAATCGCTATGATTTCAGGGGAAAAAGCTAAAATAAATTTCTTTTCAATTTTTCTCAAAATTTTTTTGACCATAACCCAATTTAACCGTCGATTTGGTGAAAAGTATCATCTCGGCGATAGATAAACTCGTTTTGAATGAGTTTTAAAATTATCCTTTCGACTCTTTTATATTCTTTGCAGCTCAAGTTACTGGCATATTTCATTTAAGTAGGGTTGAAGATGAGTATACATTAATTCAATAGAAAGTTTCAGTTTCTTCTCTTTGAAACATTATTGGTAATTTTATTATGACAGGTTATTTCTACCTTGTTTGGGTTCGATAAGTTTTGATAACGGTGTAAAAAACGAAGAGATTAATAAATGAGTTAAGTAGCCTACGAGTCTTTATCAGAATAGTCGACTTATTAATAGATATCTCAAAATAACCGGTTCAAAATATCTGTATATTTAATCAAGTAAAATAGCTAAAAAACAGTCATTTTCGCTTGTTTAAAAACCACAAACCAAAATTGGCTGACTAAACCTTGGTCCTACATCACTACTGATGATAATGTGTTTAAAATATTTCAAAAAATTTCCAGTTCCATCTATTTAAATGACCGGTTTTGAAAAGTATCAAGAGATATGTATTTGATCAACTGGAATTGATAGACTGTTAAATCTGGTATATAAATGCTAATACTGCTTAAAATAGGGGTAAAACAAGTACTCAAGTAAGAGTTAAATCAAAGTATGATGTTTTCGGAGAACAGCTTTGCAGAAAAAAGTTAGAAAAAAAGCCTAAGAAAAAGTTTTTAAACGAAATTAAATTGCTAAGAAAGTTAAACGCTGACCACATTCAATGGAAATTTATTTCTGACAATAAATTTTACGAATATATAGATGTAAGATTTACAACTATTAATAAACGTGTTTAGACTACATCAGCTGGAGGTGAAGACATAAAATAAAGGCTTTATTTTATCTTTTCTCCTCTTTTTTGTATCGTAAATATTTGTTTTTTAACGCGGCACTAAAATCCCGAAAATTTGGTTTTTAATGCCTACCAAACTTGATTTTTTCTGCCAAATTATTTTCTCATTTTATTACTTTTGGGTCAAAGAAGCTTCACGTATAGAAAAAAGGTTTGTATGAAGATTTTTTGTGGGAATAAATTAGTTTTTTTTGAAGCACTAAAACTAAATTTTCGGTGTTTTAGTTCGGATTTAAAAAACAAATATTAACGGTAAAAGAACTGAAAGCAATGGGACTTAATTTAATCAAAATCAAACTTCTTTTGCAGCTCTTGAGTATCATTTTTTGAAGATGGATCTCTCACAAGTTTCTCTTCTAACATTCTAGAAGTCATTTTTAGTTTTTTCAAGATTTATTTTCGAATTTAGATTGTATTCTTGGCTTGAATTAGTACCTTTCAATCGTTTGGGTAAAACGGAACTCTTGAAAAACACGATTTTAAACGATAAAATGAGCGCGAAAGAAATACAAAGTCAAAGGGAATAGAGGGACGGAAAAAATTGCTTAATATCGAATAATTTTTTTAGATTCGATTTTTATTTCTAAAAAATTCTCAAGATGAAAATAGTTATTTTTTTATTATTTGTCTATTTTATTTATGTCTATTCCAGTTATACACACGAAATAAAAATCAACCCATTTGGAATCAAAATAATTCAAATTGAACAAGAAAATTCAATCACTGATGACAAGTCATTTAAAATTCAACACACATCGACTCCTTCAATTTATTCAAGCAAAACAAATATTGAAGATATTACTACGATTAATTCAATCACAACTAATGTCCAAGACATTTCTACAATTATACCTTCTTTAACAACTGAAAGTTATTTACCTTTGATTCATCCAGATAGATTAAAAACAGTTTTGATGCCTAAAAACGTTTGCATTCCCAATCAAGGTCAAAATTTGGACATAGTTATTTATTCTTTGATAACAGCAAGTGATTCTCAAACTCGACTAAGCATAAGAAAATCTTACGGAAATAAAACAATATTTCCATTTATAGATTTATTTTTTGTTTTGGGGTTATCAGTTAACGAGACTATTAATCGTCAATTGGTAAATGAAAATGACATGTATGGTGATATTTTTCAAGGTAATTTTATTGAAGGTACTAGAAACAATAGTTTTAGGTCAATGTCAGCTTGGAAATGGATTTCGCAAAATTGTTCAAGAGCTAAGTCTTACATGCGTATTGATCAAGATACGTTGCCAAATCTTAGTCTAATTCGAAAAGATTTATTGGAAGGAAAAATATCATTGAATAATACATTTACTTGTTTTATGATTTGGTCAGCTCCGATAAGCCTTAATAAAAGCTCATGGTATGTTGAACCACGCGATTACAATGAGACTCATTACAAACCCTATTGTAGGTCTCAAGGACAAATCAAAAGTCCTGACTTGATTTCCAAACTTTTTAATGCATCATATATGGTAAATAATATTTGGATTGAAGACCCAAATGTGGGTATATTGGCAAACTATTTTAAAGCTAATTTCACTGATATTCCAACAAAATTTATTTATAAAAGTGAATTGACAACGACAAGATTAAGTAGAGTTTGTGACACGTATTATTTTATTTTACAGGTTGGTTTTAACTCTGGTTTGCTAAATTCATGGAATTCGATTCTTAAAAATTGCTCTTTACCTTAACAAATACTTTTTTACACAATTTATTTTTAAACTTTTAAATTTTCAATAAATTTTCAAATCTAAATCCTGAAGTTTTTACATTCAGTACAGTAAATATCTGAAATAAGTTGACACGTTTCGGAGCATTGCTTAAGCACGCAAAACATTTTTTTTAATGCGCGCCTTAAGCAAAGCTTCTGAGCATGCTGCGCATTGCCTAGGCAGAGTGCCAATTTACTTCAGAAATGTACTGTAGAAAGACAATTAAGGCAATTAATTGAAGATGCTTGTTAAGGATTTTATTAGAAATGCAAAAGCTGCCGAATTGATTTAGTTATGAATGAGTGAAGCTAACAAAAGTAAGAGGTCGTAAAACGTATTGTATGGATCTAGAAACAATAAGAAGCGACTTTTACGTCAAAAAAAATTTTTTCACTTTTGAAGGATTTTGTCTTGGTTTTTCGCTTATTTTACTATCCCAAATGACCTCATATGTATTCCGTTTGATACAGATTCTGAAAGAGCACAATATTTCACACACTCTTAGTAATTTTATTTGAAAAAACTGAGACAAACTTCTGTAAAAGCCAACAAAATTGGGCCACCTCTGCTCATAAATTTATTATTGTTTTAGACACCCCCTAAAAATTTGCCATTGTTAAGTTATCAAGTCGGATTTTGCAAAATTCAGATAGTGTGGAAGTTTTGCATGACGCAAACCTTATAGTCAAAATACTTAATTTCAAAAAAACAAATCATACTTAAAAATAGCTCAAATATTGATTTTAATTTCTAATTGCATTTATCCTAAAGCCTTAATTTGATTTCAAATTTAAAATAATTTATTTTTAAGATGAAAATAGCTTTTTTTTATTAACAACTCTTCAAGTCATTCATAAGAAATCAAATATGCTTCTGTTTCAAACGTCAATTTTCAGTCCCAAAATATTCGGATTAAAGAGTATTATCATTTTAGAAGCGTAATCACACGACTAGTCATAATCATGTATGTTTTTCCCTATTAAAAGCTTACAAAGCTAGTATTCAGGTAAAAGGATATAGTGACCTCAGTCTAGTTGAAGACTGTAGGGTTACGAATCTATTAAGGGATAATCGATGCAAGTGGCGATTTTTTGTTTCGAAATAAAACAACACTCAACGATCAACGAAAAAATTAATTGACGAACATTTAATGAAAATTTTTTTTAATCTAACTTATTAATGTAAGAGTTGTTATAAAGAAGCGGTCACTTTAGAATAAATTCTATATAACGGATGATTAAGGTGTGACCTAAAACACGGAACAAAGTTAAGGAAAGGATCGGAATCAGTCCCTCAAATACTGAACCCATAAATTGGTGATTATTTACGGAATTTTTTACGGGTTTCCTGCTAGATCACGAAACTAGTTCTGAACTATCATAACACATGGATTATTGAGATGAAAGTTTATTTGACACCCCTCACAAAAGTTTTAATTAGCGTCTGGAGTGATTATTTGTTCACATTTGAACACATTCTGTTGCTTTTAACTTTAACTGTTCGGTTCAAACATAAAATGACATCGCTCGAAAAAAACGAAAATAATGGTTCGAAATCATAACTTAAATATTATCAGTCACTGCTTCGCGATCTACCATTATGTTTATCATGTTTTCATCAACAGTTAATTTTTTATTAATATGTCATCGATTTTATTCCTTTAGTCTTTTAAAAGCACCATTGTTAAGAATACTTAAATTTTTGAAAAAATTTTTAGAATTTAAGATATCTCTAATTCATAATTTTGTAATTTCCGTTTTATGGATTCCGTATTTTAGGGTCTAATTCCGTTCCGGCGTTCCGTAATTGAATTCCGTGTTTTAGGTACAACCATGAATAATTAGATTTCGGAACAAAAAAATATATTCGACAGGCTTACGATCAAAATTATTTTCGAAAAAAAATTTAAAAATTTAAGGCACAGAAGTTAACGTCGCTTAAACATCCCAAAATTTACGGCAATCAATGACACATACGTAGTTTTTTCATGACCAAGATCAATATAAAAAATTAATTTTTAACATTAGCTTATATTTTTAATAGATAAAATTTTCTATTACAGTGAAGTCACACGAATATTCCTACAAAATTTTGTCACTATAAAAGGAATATCTCAACATAATAAGGGACCATTTCAGTTAAGTCACATTTCATGCCAAGTTAAAATTTTCTATCAATTTTCTTATTCTCGATTTTAATAATCGTTTTAAAAGCTGCTTTAAAGGTAATTTTGCTCCAAATAATAGTTGTTTGCACTTGAAACAAAGTTTGCTGCATCAAATAACAAGTCTGCAAAATCTCTGCAAATACGTAAAAGCTTACGCATCATTTAAAGTATTGTTTTTAGTGAAATGCGCAATTTATTTGCAGAATTTTTTTTCATCTAGTCATGTTTAAATATTGTTCATGTCTATTCCTAATCTTAACTATTAATTGATGGCGAAAATTTTCTGAAGAGTTAAGTTCTAGAGCTATTTTTCTTATTTTTTAGGTATAAAACCCTTATAAAAGCTGTGCAAAGGTCGATTTTGATCTACAGTGTCAGTCTGAACATTTTAACCTTAGAGTCGGAGCCTAGAAAGATTCACAGACGCGTAATCTCCGAATCAGGCTCAAACTCCGACTCTGACTCCAAAGTTAAAAAGTTCGGGCTGACACTGTAAACAAAAGTTGTTTCACTTGAAATAAAGTTTGCTGCATCAAATAACAAAGTCTGCAAAATCTCTGCAAATTAATTGCGCATTTTAAAAACAATTATTTTAATGGTGTGCAATCTTAATTGAATTTGAAATCCTACGGAAGAGAATTAATTTAATGAAAAATATTCAATTGAAATTCGAAATAATATTTTTCATTACGACTAATTTTTTTTCCAAATCGAAACATATATTTTCCCTCGAGTAAACCTACAACTAAAATTTTTACGTGCAACTAGAATATTTAGGAACAAAAGCAAAAAATGAAACAATTAATAGCTCGATTGATTTTTTTTTTCTTACGATTAAGCTCTTCAACTAATCGATTACAGGATTTCTCTACGAGTATACCCTAGAAGACTCATTGAAGAAAGTCTGTCAGAATTTGAATCTTTCTTAAATCAAGCTTCTGTGAAAACAGTTTTTTTAGCTTATTACCAAATTTGTTGTTCATTTTAATGGCTAGCTTTCAACAACAATTATATTTAAAATGTTTCCGTAAACAATTACATTAATGCTTCAAACAAGCTTTTAAAATATTACATATAAACTGGCTTTTTATTTAAAAATAAAGAACATTTTATTGACTTTAACTTTTACAAAAATTTCATAAGATGGAAAAAATTTCTATCATCATAATATTAAATCTAGTTGTTGGTTTGTTTTCAAACTTAATTCCTGATTTAGTTATTTATCCTTTTTCGATTAAAATTATTAAAGTTGATACTGTCGA
The DNA here is from genome assembly GCA_022207745.1 of Brachionus rubens. NCBI lineage: Eukaryota > Metazoa > Rotifera > Eurotatoria > Ploima > Brachionidae > Brachionus > Brachionus rubens. The sequence continues at coordinate 849,538 of JAJVHD010000045.1, read as the reverse complement.
AATATCGACGATAAATTTACCAGTACCGACTTCAATGAATAGTCCAACTTATTTAACAACTACTACATCAACTTCAACAACAACTACGACTACTACAACCACAACAACTACGACTACAACAACCACAGAGACAACTACAACAACAACACAAGGATATGAGCCTTTAATAAACCCAAGAAAGATCAATCCAATTATTGCACCACGTACTGTATGTACGGTTAATAAAGGTCAAAATCTAGATATGATTGTTTATTCTTTGACGTTAATAGAAGATTTTGCTATTAGAAAAGCAATTCGAGACACATGGGGAAATAAAAGCTTATATACATACATGGACGTTTTTTTTGTATTAGGAATAACTAGTAATGAGACTCTAATGTCTGAAATTAAAAACGAAGACACATTGTATGGAGACATTTATCAAAGCGATTATTTAGAGACTTTCAAAAATTCAAGCTATAAAACAATAACAGCATGGAGATGGATATCAAAAAATTGTTCAAATGCTAAAATTGTTGTGCGATCTGATGGACTTATGATTGTGAATGTACGATCTATAAAAACAAGTTTAAATTTTGCCAAAATTTCATTGATCAATACTATTTCAGCATCATTACTAACCGAATCAATAGTATTTAGAGATCCGAATGATCATTGGTATGTTGATCCACTTGATTTTAATGAAACATATTTTATGCCATATCCTTTCTCACAAGGAGTTATAACAAGCTCTGATCTAATACCTAAACTCTACAACGCTACTTATATGGTGAACAATATTTGGATTGATGATGCAAACATGGGAATAGCTATTGATTATGTCAAACCAAATTTTAAAGATATCACAAATAAATTAATAGATTATTACACATTTGAGTCGGATGATTCAGTATTAGATTTGTATTATTTTATTTTTGAATTTTTAACTATTGAAGAAATGGAAAATTTATGGAAAATCTTTAGTTAAGTTTTAATGATTTTTATTAATTGTTTTCACCACCTTTAAGGTTCCGGATATGAAAAACGTCCACACTAATTTTTAAATAGGTTTTCGACCTCGACAAAATCGTAATCTAAATATATGAAAACCTAGGATAGCCAATTTTTTAGTGGGAGTCCAAAAGTAAAATTTAAGGACCATAGGGGTTCGAAGTGTCAAGAACTTTCAAAAAATCATGCTTTACTTTTTAACTTATAATTTTTTTGAGCCCAATGGTCCTTAAATTTTACTATTGGACTCCCACTAAAAAATTGTCTTTCCTAGGTTTTCATAGATTTAGATTACGATTTTGAGGTCGAAAATCTATTTGAAAATTAGTGTGGACATTTCAGGAACCTTACTAAAGATTTTAAAATTTATTTAAAAAAAAATTTTTTCTAACACTTAGATTTTGTCAGACAAAGTTTTGGAGAAACAATTTATTTTATTTTTTAGCTAACTTTATTTTAAATTAAATTGAATCTGATTAACCGCAACAAAAATAGACTCATTACTGTTATGTACAGTGGTGCTATGATTTATTTATTTATTCCCATTGAAATCTACGCAATGTCACTACATTTTAAGACTTAATTTAATTTATCTAAAATACGGAATAAATTTTATTTTAAATTTCGTTTGTTGAATATATTGGGTCTCAAGGTGTACAATCATATGACGAAAAGTAAAGTCTTGAAAAATAAAGTCCTTAAATGATAATTTACTAAAATTTTGTTAATAATAATAAATTTAAAACTGCTTTGCCTTTTATTTCATAAAATCTACTTGTCGGTCTTAACATTGTATTTGAACCAAACATTTGGATCAGATGGATGAATTAATTCATCCATCTGATCCAAATGTTCAATCTAATAAGATAATTATCTTATTAGATTGAAATTTCCAACGATTTGATTCAAAACTTGCCTCTTTCGTTAATTTTAAATCATTTGTAAGATATTTTCCATTTGCTCTATTTCGAATTCTAAAATATTCCGTATACATCCGATCGAATTCCCATACTTGATTTTCATTATCACTTTTTTTTCTTCGACAACATCATTTTCATTTGATTCCAAATATAAATCTTTATCTTTAATAAAAAAACCTTCACACGCTGTGTATTATCTCGTTTGATTGTAGAACCAAGATTTTCCAAAATTTTTATCTGTTTTATTATGAACAAGTGAGACATCAGGAAACCGAATCGGTGCAACAGCTGAAGTGCAATTTTCTCTCGAAAATAAAACGACACATTTGTTATTTCGTTTAATCGATGAAGCTCTATCCCACCAGAATTTAGGCAACTGTCGACATATGCGATCCATTGGAACAATGTCAAAACTTGACCCCTCATGATCTTTTTTTTCAAAGAGCGTCATTTTTGAACTCAAGTCAGCCTTAAAGAGACTAATCCACGATTTTTCATGTGAAATGTAAAAGTCTTTTCGAAATAAAAAACAGCATTTTAAAAGTGTTTTCTCATACTCGTATGTTGAAGCATAACATTCTTTGTCTTTAGAACATTTTTCGAAGCATTCAAGTTCATTCGAAACATTAAAGTGTAAATAATGATTGTATAATCTCGTTTCTAATTGGATCATGTATTCATTTGGGTATTCTTTATCATGTTCTAAGTTATTTTTTAAATAAGTTCGCCATCCTGGTTGCTTTATGTACTCTAAACATGTGGCATGAAGTTGACATTTTGCATTTGCAATTTCATAAGATGCTGCTAAACAGTTTGGACTATTACGACAATATTGAAAACAAGCGAATTCATTGTCTGAATATAAATCATCATAATGACAAATTAGTCTTAAGTTATCTAAAATTTCGAAATAAAATTTTTTCTTATAGTAAATTGGATGATAAGATATACTTTTGGAATACTTGACGTTAATCCGGCAATTTTGATTAACCGGCAAAAATTTCTCTTCACGATTTGGCCGGATTAGAGAGGTTCGACTGACCTATTATAGATTAAATTACCCGTCAGAAGTAAAATCTTACGATTTTAAATCACCCCTATTCACAAAGTTTCCTTGTGTATTTTAAGTTACTTTTGTGTCTAATGTCTCTGTTCATTTAATTGATTAAAATACTCTGATTATGAAACGACTAGGTCTTTATTAGGTGACTCATCAATGGTACTTCATACAAAATGAAAGCAAGTTATGCAAAATATGTAAATAATCACTGTCAGTTTCGGACTTAACATAAAATATTTTTTCGTTAAGTTACAAAAAAGAAGAACTTCTTATCTTCCTAGATTTTTAATTTTTTGATTCTTCTTTACCGATCATCTGCGTAATATGTCATTTTTGTTACTCTCCTATGGGACATATTTGGTTGTTCCTAAAATATGGAACCGGAATTTCAGGTACCTAAGTTACGGAATCAGTCATATGTTCCGGAAATGCAAATTCGTAATCTACATATATGAAAACCTACGAAAGCCAATCTTTTAGGGGGTGTCCAAAATACCGTATTACCTCAAATAAAAGACAGTTCGGTCATCAAAGAATTTCTTCTATTCGAAAATTTAAAAGTCCAAAAAAGTGACTCAAATAAAAGAAATTTTTTTCTAAGTTTTTCTTTTATTTGAAACAAAAAAATCATGTTTTTGAAGCTTTTTATCATTATTTATTCATTCAAAAAAGTGTTTCGTTTCTTTTAAACGAGACACTTTTTTAGAAAAAAAATAACTCAAATAAAAGGAAAATTTTAACTCAAATAATAGCAACTTTCTTCTATTTGTGGTTACTTGTATTTGAGGTAATACGGTATTTTTTTCAGACCCCAAAGGTCTAAAGTGTCATGACCCCTAAAAAACCATACTTTACTTTTTAACCTATTACTTTCTTTTAACCCCTCAAACCTATATTTTTTATGCATATTCTGAAAAGGCGTAAAGTTAAAGTATTTCCAATGATCCTTGATTTATTTGAACGGTGCAAATTAAAGAAAACAGAGTAAGTTTTAAAATAAGTTAAAATCCTGAACAATTTGTTGTCTTTTTGAACTTTGTTTTGTCTTTGGTATACTATGAGGGAAAAAAATCAAAAAAAATCAAAATCAGTAAAATGAGGGATTTTGACAATTTTGACTAAAAATCAACTATTTTAAAAATTTTAGCCGAAAATTTTGATATTTAAGCTTTTTTTTGAAGATCGCACTTTTAAAAAAATTTTGTTGAGCTTTGAACAAGTAAGTTTGAAAGAGAAAATTTTTAAATTCCAGTATTACACTAAGGTTTTCTTTTGATTACGTATACCTTGTTCCGTAATTTAGTTAGTTCCGGTTCCATAGTTTAGAGACTTTTTCTGGAGGACTGATTCCGTAATTTAGGAACAACCGACATATTTTGATTTTTTGCTTTGCTTTCGTAAATTTTAAGTGGTGAACGGCTTTTATAAGATTTTTTAAGTTGATGAAAACTAGAAAAAATCCTTTTGATATAACAAGCAAAAAATCTACAGTAACATAAGAAAATAGTTGATTTTATTCTCTCGACCTTTTATTGTTGGAAAATGATCGGTTTTCACTTTTTAACTGGTCTCGTTTTAAAAATGTACCAGATCTAAATCCGGACTTACCCCCCCCCCCCCCTAAAATAGGTACAAAAATGAAATTTTAGATTTGTACCATGGCACATCTATCGAGTGATTAATTGATTTTACGCGAATTTTGATCGATCCATAGATAGTTTTGGTAAAATTTCATCAGACTCTGTGACATAGTTTCCTTCTATATTAAGTTTAGAATTAAAATTTTAGACACATAGAATTATTCAAATACCATTTTCTATGTCACTAGCACCAATCCAAACGTTTTCGTTCAACGAAAATAAATAATTTATTTCAATTGAGAGAGATGGTACGATCAAATGAGATCCTTTTTGTTTACAACTTATTCGAGCATCGTGCCAATTTACGATTTCAGTTGAAATAAAATAACACTTTGATCCGATTAATTGAAACAATGGCGGGCATTCAGGCAATTTTTTCGAATTACCTTTTAATCAGGTTGTATAGTCATAAATTCTTTTATTAACTTTATTTATCTTACAATTGTAAAGATTTTGTATTTTTTGAACATCTATTAAACTAAAATCTTCTCTTGGTTTCAAAACAGCACTCTGATAAAAAGATTTATATGAAGCCATGTTCTTAGTTGTCTTTGGTATTGATAACATTAATGAATTTATGTCAAATGAGTCTTGATACAACAAGAGGAGAAAGTCAGTGATCTAGATTACGCTTACGACATTGCGCTAATTGAATCAACGATCGAAGCAGCCATACAGCTTGCAAAACTGGAAAAAGTTGCCAAAAACGTAGGACTAGAAATTAACAATGGCAAGACAGAGTGCATGATAGTGAATGGAGATGAAGCAACCACCAGCCTAAAACTAGGGAACCACGAGATCCGGCGAGTCGACGACTTTAAGTATCTTGATAAGACCTGCCAGGCTGATTGTATCCATCGAAGATCACTCGCATGGGCCTATTGGAAAATGGAAAAGATATGGAAAGCAAGTCACGTACCAGTTAAGTTAAAAGCAAACATCTATGAAGCAACGGTCATCTCAGTGCTCCTGTATGGAAGCAAAACTTGGATCGTAATAAAAGAAATAGAGAGGAAGTTAAACAGTTTCGCTACAACTTGCTACAGAATTGGGCATTAAGCCGTTGGACAAGGTCTCGAACGAAGAAGTATATCAAATGGTAAGTCAAAAGTCAGTTGTTGAGAAGCTCAGACAACTGGGTTGGGTTGGCCACGCTTTACGAAGATCAGACAAGGATCCCGCAAAGATCTTTCTTTTCTATGAGCCTGATACAACTCAAGGCACAATCAAGCGTGGAAGAAAATCAACAACCTATATCAAATACATCTGTCAACTACTTTTCCCGGCGAACTATGAGGTAACAAGAATGGAAGTTGAGAGACTAGCAACAAACCGCACACTTTGGAAGAAACATGTCGCCGAATGTCGTTCGAATGAAGAAGAAGAGTCTTGATAAAATTAAAATATACCTTATGAATCGATTCCAAGCTACTAGCTGAATTTGATTTGATGTAATCTTCTGTATCATCTCTTGATTGCTCATGATGCAAGCCTAAAAGTGATACCACAGTGACAAAAATACATATCAAAATAAAGTTTATGTAAATATTTATCTAGTGTGAGCATCAGCATATGAAGAATGGTCTCTCTAGAAAAACATGTTTGTCGATTCAGAGATATAATCTGGGGTGATTTACTCACCATTCCGAACTAAATAAATCAATTTAAATTTTGAAATTAAAATTTAGTTCATAATTTACATCCGAAAAACACTCATCTCTATTAATGATTCTTACAAAATTAATTTCATTTGTTTTTTGTACAAACGATATACAACACTTGATTTTAGTTCTTGTTAATTCTTGTAAATAATTGAATGATTCTTTGATGATACTTTTTTCTTCCGAACCTTAAGAAAATGTAACCATATTTAACTTTTTTCTGGAAAGTTCATAATTTGAATTTACTAAAATCATTCGAGATTTCATATGGCACAACTCCATCTGACCAAAGATCAACTGATTGAGAGCACTCAAGAATGCTCATAAAACTAACCATATTGAAAAAATAATTGGATAAATTATTTTTTAACATTTTCAAAAAGTATCTTCGTTTTTTCTTTTATTAAAATTTAACCCTTTTATTTGAGCTATTTAACACTTTTTTACGGCCTATTAAAAATGATAAATTATTTTTTATTTTTAAAAAAAAAGATAGCAAGCAACTTATCACTAGTTAAAAGTCCCATGGATAAATTATTAGTTTTATTTGTTCGAAAAACAGTGTTTTAGTGTGGAATATTGTAAAAGAAAATAACGAAAAATTAGATAAATTTATACTCCTGCCGGTTCATAGCCTTGATTTGAAAATGCGAGGGCATATTTATTGAAAAGGTAAAATGTTGATCATGATATATACAACAAAACTGGACTAACAACAAAATTATGCTCAAATGAAGAGTTAATTAAATTCATCGACAAAAAGCGGTGGCGTTGTGAAGTTGATTGCGTGTTCGACTCTTATTCAAAACGTCTAAGGTTCGATCCCGTGTGAAGCTATATAGGAGAGAGTGCAATCATCTCTTAACATGCCATGCACGACTCGGGTCGAGGAAAAACTTGCATAGTTTCCCTTGCATTGTGAAGCAAAAATCTTTAAGTACTGCCACAGGTCTTAAGATTTTAACCCTAAATGGTTCGCAGTAAAAATTACAACTAAAACTACAACTAATACTAATACTAATACTAAAAGGAGTAAATGATTCTGTTTGGAAGAGTCTCCTTGAGGGATATCATTTATAAAATGGTTAAGAAAATGTATATAACTATGCAGTTTAGAGGCACTCTAATAATATTTGCACATCCTGGTCGGAATGTAAAGTAAAAGAACAAGTATAACCACTGTTTAGTCTGTTGTTGTTTATTTTATTCTTTTTTTTTTTTTTAATTTAATTTAATATCAATCTTTTGATTACATTTTTTAATCAATTTTTTTGTTTCAAATTAATTTTTAATGTTGTAAGCAAAAGCTCTTAAATAAAAATTAATTTAAAACTTTTCTTTCAAAAATTAAATGAATACTTACTTTTTATGCATCGGCTTGTTGTCGATATCTTCAACACAGGCACTAAATTTCATTACCGGAAGCGAAGATAAGAATTTAGAACAATGGGATAAGTTGACTAAATTTAATCGTAAATTCATTAACTTAACAGCACTCTCATTGGATTTTGACGAATCAAATAATTTAATAATCGGTGGTACTGTGGAAAATAAACTTTTCTTATTGAATATTGTAAAAGATGAACTACGAATTCCAGACATACCATCAGTTGATATTTCGTCTGTACTTGTAATCAATCAAACTCATTTTATGGTTGGGTGTACTAACTTTGTAATTATTTATGAAACTAATAATTTGACCAATAATGTTAAAATTTCGGGGACATTCGGGAAAATCAACTGTTTGAAATTGTTAAGCGCTGAAAAAATAGTATTAGCTGCAACAGCCACTGGAAAGATTGCTGTTTTTTCTTTAGATAAACAAATTAAACTAAGCGAGCCTGGTATTTCAAACAATGCAATGGTGTCTATTGATGTCTTGAATCGTAGCTATATTGCAACTCAATGTGGAAACGACGACATTTGTCGATACAGTCTTGATTTATCCAATGCTTTAAGGCAAGAAGTAAGAGGATCAAATACTAAATTGACTCTTGTAGTCAAAATAATAAACGAAAGCTTAGCAATATTTGGAGTTGTTGGAAACTGTTTAACTGTTTGGGATATGAAAAATAATCCTAGAGAACTAACTAGCGTAAATGGTATTCAAATAATGAAAATTTTAAGCCTTGAAAAATTAAGCGATGATATTTTTGTGTCTGGACACGATTCTCAAATCATTAATTTTTGGGACTTAAAAAACCTTCGCATTAACAAAACATTTAACAGTAGTGGAAAAATAAGATTTATTAAAAAATTAAGAGATTCGACAATTAATGAAGTAACTACAAGTCAACATGAAGTAATTTATTCTTCTGAACTCAATTTCAAACAAGAATTTATTACTGAAACCTTTAAACAAATAACGTTTATTTCGTTGGAAAATATTGACTTACCTTTTATAAACAATCTATTAGAAAGTAATTTGGACGTAAATGATTGTTTGGGAAATTGTTCTGGAAATGGAAGATGTAAAACGACCGTTGACTCTAAATTTACTTGCGAATGTTTCGAAAACTTTGCTGGCACAAATTGTAAATTAAATACTTTACCATGTTCGTCTAATCCTTGTCTTAACAATGCAACTTGCGTAAACGATTTGGTTAACAAGATATATCAATGTGAGTGCTTTTTAAAAAGTAATACAAGTTTATTTTATGGTAAAAATTGTGAAAATAAAATAAATGTTTGTGAAAATGAAACATGTTCTGGTAATGGAGTATGTTATGACGAAGAAAATGATCCTAAATGTAAATGTTTTAGTTTATTTTCGGGAGAAAAATGTCAAATAGAATCAAATGAGCTAAAAGTGATAAAAAATTGTATTCAAACTTCAGCTATTACAGCTTGTATTATTCTTATTTCAACATATTGATCATTTCTTATGTGTGATTTATCAACAGTTCTATCTACGAGAAGAAGAAAAGCTTTAATGAAAAACAACTGCTAGAACCGACGATTTTCGGTTTCTAATTTAAATGAAATTAGGCTTTTTTTAATAATGGACTTTTGAATTATTTTAAAACTTAATCTTTTTTTTCAAATAAAAATAATAAATATTTTGATATTCTTCGCTTTTACTCATTCATTCATTTTCATTCAGAGATCCTAAGAATATAGAAATCTTTAATTGTCTGGTTTCTTGTTCCTATTTAATGCTTCTTCTGGCGCTTCATTGGAGACCTTCAGGTTGTTTGCAACTAATATCAACTGAAACTCCAACATCCTGCTGAACATCGATATTACAGCGACAATTGCTGCATGGCGAAAAGCAAAATTGGTGAAGTTTTTGGACGACAGATAGAATTGGGATGTTTTTTGCAACTTTCATTTTGATGGTTGTTTTTTCTCAGGTTTTCAATCATAGTGTTCATTATTTTCCATCGACAGCTAACCCTACCGACCCACATTAGGGATGACAACTTTATTTTATTTTAATTTTCAGCTTTTTTCAAATTCAAAAATAAAAACATTGTATTTCAAGATGGGTATACAAGAATTTTGCTGTAGCTTAGATTTCATCAAAAACATCTTTTTTTTATCATTGTTTTTTTTTGTCTTTTTTTGCCTCAAAAAATTTAAAAAAGCGCTCTATTTTCCAAGACATTAATACGTTCTAATAAAATTGATCATTTGCGCTCAATTTTTTTCGATTTGATTGTTTAAAAGCTTATTTAAATATATGGCTTCATCTAAAAAACAAAAAAAAAAATCAAACGATTTTATATTCGGAAACCTTACCTTCGAATTTGTAAATAAAATTGTTTTTATTAGAATATAAACTGCACCACGTTTTTTTTCATAAAAAGGAAAAAAGTGCATCACAAAACCAAATGGTCCTATTGGCCCCAAAAAAGACCCTTTGAATGTTCATTCTTCAATAAACAATTATTTTCCATTCTTAATAATGTTTTGAATACAAAAAACCCATAAGAGAGCAAATTTTAGGTCAAGTATTTAATTCCGATCATGAAATATTGTATTATGAAGAATGGGGTAAGCTGTCTGGAGCCCAACTCAACAAAGCAAAGTCTGCCATCCTGGCTTACAATTGTAAGGATACGAGTTCGTCAGTCAATCAAATTCCTTTTGTAAAAAAAGTCAAAATTTTAGGTGTAATATTTGACTCAAACGGGATTTCAAAAGAAAATACAGTCAGTTCAATCGAAAAGATAAAACAATCATGTGATATATGGGATGTAAAAAATGTGTCCATATAAAAGTTCATAAAATTCTACATCGAATGGTGTATAATTATCCGGAGTCGGACTATCCCTTCAAGAAAAAGCATATGTCCGTCTTTTTCAAAAATTAGGTGGTCCGTGTTCCGAATTTAACGACATGTCGTTAAATTCGAGCAAATACGTAAACAGTTTTCAAGCAGCGCACTTTAGTACGCTGCTATAATATGTTTTACAGAGATAAAAGTGCGCAATTTTATAGATCAGTGAGACTAAGATTTTTCGAAAATATGCTCGCGATCAATATAGATAGATCTTGACGCACAGATATCAAAATTAATATTTGTTTTTTGAAATATTAAATAATTGATATTGTAACCTCTAATTGAATATCAATAATTAAATATTTTAATTTTTAAAATTTTGGAACTTTTGTTAAAGATCAAAACTATTGATTTCGAAAAAGAGAACCTATAGCTAAGAAAACACTATAGCTAAGAGAGAATTTTTCGCTCTTAAAGTCAGTGTTTTCTATTACTTATCTTTATTAAATGGAGTACATAACTTTGTCAATCGCTTATGTCAATTAAACGTTATTTTATTAAAATGGGAAAATATTGGTAAACAAATAAGTTTATGTATCTAAGAAAAAGTAAAAATTTTCTCCTTTAAAATAGACCATAAAATATCGAATTTAAAAAAAATTTAAGGCATGAACCAAAACAAGAGAATTAGCAAAAACACCTTTTAACTATGCAGTTTAGAGGCACTCTAATAATATTTGCACATCCTGGTCGGAATGTAAAGTAAAAGAACAAGTATAACCACTGTTTAGTCTGTTGTTGTTTATTTTATTCTTTTTTTTTTTTTTTAATTTAATTTAATATCAATCTTTTGATTACATTTTTTAATCAATTTTTTTGTTTCAAATTAATTTTTAATGTTGTAAGCAAAAGCTCTTAAATAAAAATTAATTTAAAACTTTTCTTTCAAAAATTAAATGAATACTTACTTTTTATGCATCGGCTTGTTGTCGATATCTTCAACACAGGCACTAAATTTCATTACCGGAAGCGAAGATAAGAATTTAGAACAATGGGATAAGTTGACTCAATTTAATCGTAAATTCATTAACTTAACAGCACTCTCATTGGATTTTGACGAATCAAATAATTTAATAATCGGTGGTACTGTGGAAAATAAACTTTTCTTATTGAATATTGTAAAAGATGAACTACGAATTCCAGACATACCATCAGTTGATATTTCATCTGTACTTGTAATCAATCAAACTCATTTTATGGTTGGGTGTACTAACTTTGTAATTATTTATGAAACTAATAATTTGACCAATAATGTTAAAATTTCGGGGACATTCGGGAAAATCAACTGTTTGAAATTGTTAAGCGCTGAAAAAATAGTATTAGCTGCAACAGCCACTGGAAAGATTGCTGTTTTTTCTTTAGATAAACAAATTAAACTAAGCGAGCCTGGTATTTCAAACAATGCAATGGTGTCTATTGATGTCTTGAATCGTAGCTATATTGCAACTCAATGTGGAAACGACGACATTTGTCGATACAGTCTTGATTTATCCAATGCTTTAAGGCAAGAAGTAAGAGGATCAAATACTAAATTGACTCTTGTAGTCAAAATAATAAACGAAAGTTTTGCAATATTTGGAGTTGTTGGAAACTGTTTAACTGTTTGGGATATGAAAAATAATCCTAGAGAACTAACTAGCGTAAATGGTATTCAAATAATGAAAATTTTAAGTCTTGAAAAATTAAGCGATGATATTTTTGTGTCTGGACACGATTCTCAAATCATTAATTTTTGGGATTTAAAAAACCTTCGCATTAACAAAACTTTTAACAGTAGTGGAAAAATAAGATTTATTAAAAAATTAAGAGATTCGACAATTAATGAAGTAACTACAAGTCAACATGAAGTAATTTATTCTTCTGAACTCAATTTCAAACAAGAATTTATTACTGAAACCTTTAAACAAATAACGTTTATTTCGTTGGAAAATATTGACTTACCTTTTATAATCAATCTATTAGAAAGTAATTTGGACGTAAATGATTGTTTGGGAAATTGTTCTGGAAATGGAAGATGTAAAACGACCGTTGACTCTAAATTTACTTGCGAATGTTTCGAAAACTTTGCTGGCACAAATTGTAAATTAAATACTTTACCATGTTCGTCTAATCCTTGTCTTAACAATGCAACTTGCGTAAACGATTTGGTTAACAAGATATATCAATGTGAGTGCTTTTTAAAAAGTAATACAAGTTTATTTTATGGTAAAAATTGTGAAAATAAAATAAATGTTTGTGAAAATGAAACATGTTCTGGTAATGGAGTATGTTATGACGAAGAAAATGATCCTAAATGTAAATGTTTTAGTTTATTTTCGGGAGAAAAATGTCAAATAGAATCAAATGAGCTAAAAGTGATAAAAAATTGTATTCAAACTTCAGCTATTACAGCTTGTATTATTCTTATTTCAACATATTGTTTATTTTTTATGTGTGATTTATCAACAGTTCTATCTACGAGAAGAAGAAAAGCTTTAATGAAAAACAACTGCTAGAACCGACGATTTTCGGTTTCTAATTTAAATGAAATTAGGCTTTTTTTAATAATGGACTTTTGAATTATTTTAAAACTTAATCTTTTTTTTCAAATAAAAATAATAAATATTTTGATATTCTTCGCTTTTACTCATTCATTCATTTTCATTCAGAGATCCTAAGAATATAGAAATCTTTAATTGTCTGGTTTCTTGTTCCTATTTAATGCTTCTTCTGGCGCTTCATTGGAGACCTTCAGGTTGTTTGCAACTAATATCAACTGAAACTCCAACATCCTGCTGAACATCGATATTACAGCGACAATTGCTGCATGGCGAAAAGCAAAATTGGTGAAGTTTTTGGACGACAGATAGAATTGGGATGTTTTTTGCAACTTTCATTTTGATGGTTGTTTTTTCTCAGGTTTTCAATCATAGTGTTCATTATTTTCCATCGACAGCTAACCCTACCGACCCACATTAGGGATGACAACTTTATTTTATTTTAATTTTCAGCTTTTTTCAAATTCAAAAATAAAAACATTGTATTTCAAGATGGGTATACAAGAATTTTGCTGTAGCTTAGATTTCATCAAAAACATCTTTTTTTATCATTGTTTTTTTTTGTCTTTTTTTGCCTCAAAAAATTTAAAAAAGCGCTCTATTTTCCAAGACATTAATACGTTCTAATAAAATTGATCATTTGCGCTCAATTTTTTTCGACTTGATTGTTTAAAAGCTTATTTAAATATATGGCTTCATCTAAAAAACAAAAAAAAAATCAAACGATTTTATATTCGGAAACCTTACCTTCGAATTTGTAAATAAAATTGTTTTTTATTAGAATATAAACTGCACCACGTTTTTTTTCATAAAAAGGAAAAAAGTGCATCACAAAACCAAATGGTCCTATTGGCCCCAAAAAAGACCCTTTGAATGTTCATTCTTCAATAAACAATTATTTTCCATTCTTAATAATGTTTTGAATACAAAAAACCCATAAGAGAGCAAATTTTAGGTCAAGTATTTAATTCCGATCATGAAATATTGTATTATGAAGAATGGGGTAAGCTGTCTGGAGCCCAACTCAACAAAGCAAAGTCTGCCATCCTGGCTTACAATTGTAAGGATACGAGTTCGTCAGTCAATCAAATTCCTTTTGTAAAAAAAGTCAAAATTTTAGGTGTAATATTTGACTCAAACGGGATTTCAAAAGAAAATACAGTCAGTTCAATCGAAAAGATAAAACAATCATGTGATATATGGGATGTAAAAAATGTGTCCATATAAAAGTTCATAAAATTCTACATCGAATGGTGTATAATTATCCGGAGTCGGACTATCCCTTCAAGAAAAAGCATATGTCCGTCTTTTTCAAAAATTAGGTGGTCCGTGTTCCGAATTTAACGACATGTCGTTAAATTCGAGCAAATACGTAAACAGTTTTCAAGCAGCGCACTTTAGTACGCTGCTATAATATGTTTTACAGAGATAAAAGTGCGCAATTTTATAGATCAGTGAGACTAAGATTTTTCGAAAATATGCTCGCGATCAATATAGATAGATCTTGACGCACAGATATCAAAATTAATATTTGTTTTTTGAAATATTAAATAATTGATATTGTAACCTCTAATTGAATATCAATAATTAAATATTTTAATTTTTAAAATTTTGGAACTTTTGTTAAAGATCAAAACTATTGATTTCGAAAAAGAGAACCTATAGCTAAGAAAACACTATAGCTAAGAGAGAATTTTTCGCTCTTAAAGTCAGTGTTTTCTATTACTTATCTTTATTAAATGGAGTACATAACTTTGTCAATCGCTTATGTCAATTAAACGTTATTTTATTAAAATGGGAAAATATTGGTAAACAAATAAGTTTATGTATCTAAGAAAAAGTAAAAATTTTCTCCTTTAAAATAGACCATAAAATATCGAATTTAAAAAAAATTTAAGGCATGAACCAAAACAAGAGAATTAGCAAAAACACCTTTTAACGTTCATTTTTTCCATTGCCTATTGAAAAAAAGTCGATATTTACATGTATATCAACCTTCAATGTTTTTTTTGCGAAATAAGTCTAAAAGAATAAAAAAGGCTCGAAATTTTTTTTGGACATTTTGATATTTACATTAATTTATGTAAATTTACCTGATTTTACGTAAAAAATATTAATTTTACAAGATTTACGTAAAATTTTGTAAAATAGAAATATCATAGCACCAATGTACTTCTTATTTATTGAAAAGGAAAATAAACAAGTTAAAAGTGTCTATCACAATAGACAAACATATAATATGTTTTGTGGCTAAAGATCATAAGGTCAAAAACAAGAACATCAAAACTAATAAAATATATTATCCGATTATTTAGTTGCTTCAATTTAGTATTTTTAGTTTGAAAAATGTATTTATACATCGAGGGGTAGACTATTGGCCATTAAATCAATTGACCTAAAACCTGAACCGTATATTGTCACACCAATTTTAAATAAGGTGTTTGATAGGAACATTTATTGAAGTTAAAAAATTAATTTGTTTTAACTGAAAATCGTTTTTAAATTCAACTAAACCTTATTTATACATTTTAGAATAATCTCTATCAATCCTTTAAGTAATATTTTGAAGCAAACTTATAAATCTAAAATGCTTGTTACACTTGAATTGAAAATTTAACGATTATACTACAGTTAATTTGTTTAATTAGTCACCGAAAGGAATATATTAAGTTTTACTTTATTTTATTTAGATATTGAAATTTTATATCAAATTTTAATTTCGGATAATATGTTTTATTAGTTTTGATGTTCTTGTTTTTGACCTTATGATCTTTAGCCACAAAACATATTATATGTTTGTCTATTGTGATAGACACTTTTAACTTGTTTAATTGTGGGTAACCATAACCCAAATTGAATTAGCTCGATTCAACGAATATCTTTATTCGTCAAAGTATTTCAGCTGAATCCGTCAGCCAAATCGGTTAACAAATTCAAGGCGATATTCTTTATTTCGAAGTTTTCGTTAAATAGGGGTTTGTTTTACCAAGGTTTGACTCTACCATAATTGAGAACTCTCACTTTAACAATTTCGAGATCTAGTTCAGGTATTACTGTAAAGTATTTTTTATTAGTGTTGGCCGCAAACTGCTTGATATTTCACTCACGGTCGAACAATGAGTGTGATCGCCGAGGTATAGATTTTTCGACCTGTGTACAAGTTTACACCAATATGTATACTCGTATCCATTCGTATACAAAAATGGAGGACATCTTTTGACACATGAACAAAAAACTTATAGCATAAACAAAATTAGTAAAGCATTTACATTATTTAACGGAAATTAAATGTTGATGCTTAATAATTATTTTATCAATCAATCCAAGTAATTTAAGAGGTTTTATTGTTTTGAATATATTTTAAAACCTAATTTTGATTCCAAACCGTTATACTAAATTATGATTGCATAACCTAACTTAGAAAACTTTAAGTTTTTAATAAAATTAAACTCTGTATAATTTTAAAAATCTTAATATTTAAAAATACAGCGATTTTTTTTTCAATGGAGCCAATTGTTTAACATGATGTGAAAAAGTTAGCTAACTAAAATGAAAAAAAAAAATTCTCACCGTCAATTAATTGACGGTTAATACTTACTTAAAAAAAAAATTGACACTAATTTTAACATGATTCTTAATTAATTGATTATTTATGTTAGCGTAAATATTGATAATACGTATTTTGATATTTACGTGTGGATAAGTAAAACTAAAAAAAAAATAGAAAAAAAAAATTCTTTAATTTTTTACTGAGTAATTTTGTAAAGTAACGTTTGACTCCGTAATTTTTTAAAATTCCGTAAACACTTTAGTAAATTTCTGATCTAAAATAAGACGTAAATTTTGAAAATTTATTATTCTAAAAAAATAAAAATGAATTTAAATTTGAAAAAAATTAAATCGATACTCATTTTACTCTTAATTTCGGTAATTACCGAGCCAGAGAACGAATTGGTAGAAGCGGAAAATATGCCAATTCATAAAGATAAATTTTATGATGCCATTGAAGCTTTGCGACTTGAAGATGAACTAACGAATCCTGATAAAAAAAAGAAAAAAACTCGAACCTACCTCAAGTTAGTCGAATACGAAGAACTTATAATAACGATTTAAACCGCTCAATCAAAAACTTCAAATAAAAAAACGAACGAGTATAATATTTTGTTAACACGTGTACTCAATGTATTATGAATCGTAAGAGATCAAAAACAACTGGTCTTGTTAGTAAACCAATATTAAGTTTCAATTTCAATAGTCGAGCTGAAATGGACTTGATCGATATGCAGACCCTACCCGACGGTGAATTTAAATGGTTAATGGTTTATCAAGATCATTTTAGCAAATTTATTCAACTTAGAGCATTGAGAGCTAAGTCAGCAATCGAAGTAGCTACAGCATTATTCAACATTTTCTCGATATTAGGAGTCCCATTCATCTTACAATCCGATAACAGCAAAGAATTTCGAAATCAAATTGTCGTTGCATTTAAGTCTATGTGGCCAGATTTTTCTCTTTTACATGGTCGTGCACGCCACCCTCAATCACAAGGCAGTGTTGAACGAGCTAATGCAGACAAAAAAAAAAGCTTGCAACTTGGATGAGAGATAACAAATCAACTAAATGGTCAATCAAGTTAATGTCAAAATCAGGACAGATAAAATTGTCAAAAGTGTTCGTCAAGCAGTCACTGAGATATCAATAGGAGGAGGTCAAGGCATGGTGAAATGTAATTGTCCAAGTAAGTGCATGACAAACAAGTGTGGTTGCCGTAAATTTGGTCTTCTGTGCAACTCAAGATGTCATGGTTCAAACTTAAGTTGTACAAATAAATAAATGATTTTTCTTTTTTTCCGGATAAAATACGAAATTTACTGAAAAAAGAGTTTTAATATCAGTAAATTACTAAAAAAAAATAAAATCAGTAAAAAACAAAAACTTTCATTTTTAATGTTTTTTTTAATCTTTTACGTTTGGATACGTAAATATCAATAAATAAGTGTTATCAAAATTTCCGATAACATTTATATTAAATAAAAAAAACAAGACATAAAAAAACCTTTGTTAATTGACACAAAAGAAGTAACCAAATATTTTTCTGAAATATTTCCTTTCTTATGTTTCGTTTTTTTTCTGCTCCTTATGTTTATCAATCACTTAACCGAAAATCTTCCTTTGAAACGTTCATGGTACCAAAAAATAACTTTTTCGAAATTTATCTGTTTAACTTTTATTTATTTATTTGTTTTTTTTTTACTGAAAGAGCATTAGCTCAACCAGTTTTAATAAATAAATAAAATTTAGAAAACAATAATCATACGTTAACAGAAGTTGGTTAGTCTTATAAAGTAAGTTTTTAAATAACCTACGATCACAGAAAATTTTATACATTAGAGGTAATGAAGTTCGACCTCTCGCTCCATTAGACTCACGCCAAATAGAAATACACTCACTAATTAATAAAATGATCAGAATTTCGAAAAGTGCTGGCTTAAATGTATGGGTTCCAAAAAGAGTTAATGTAGCATGTGTAGCGTTTGGCTCTTATGAGTTATGACTCCAGCCTTTCAGACAATTTAAGATATTTTTCCTGTTGTGGGGTCAAAAAAATCTTACGGTCTTAATGTATTCGTAAAACGCAGTTAGATTAAGTCTGAAAGGTGTTTATCAGATCAAATTTTTAGTGTAATTTATTTAATTTAAGTACAGTGGACTCGCTTTTATTCAGTTCGGATTATTTTTCTCCTTCAATCGTGACTAATTATGCAACGACCGGAAAATGACATTTTTGTTTTTGTATTGCTAAAGAAAAATTAGACTAATTCTTATGGGGCGCAGTCCCAGGTAGGGTCCGGGTAGGGATTAGGTGAGGGTCAGATATCGAGGCAAAAGGAACTCAATAATAAGCTTCTAAATTTAATTTTCTTACATTTTAAGACCTATAACGCATATCCGAAAATATGTTTTGTTGGAGATACTTAGCCGAGTTTGCATGCACATTTTAAAAATCTTTTTTTACAATATTTCATGATCGGAATTAAATACTTGACTAAAAATTTGCTCTCTTATGGGTTTTTTGTATTCAAAACATTATTAAGAATGGAAAATAATTGTTTATTGAAGAATGAACATTCAAAGGGTCTTTTTTGGGGCCAATAGGACCATTTGGTTTTGTGATGCACTTTTTTCCTTTTTCTGAAAAAAACGTGGTGCAGTTTATATTCTAATAAAAAACAATTTTTTTACAAATTCGAATTCATCCTAAAGTGGCCCTAAATCTTACAATTTCTCGCTATTAAACATTGAACATATATAAAATCGTAAGGTTTCCGAATATAAAATCGTTTGATTTTTTTTTTGTTTTTTAGATGAAGCCATATATTTAAATAAGCTTTTAAACAATCAAGTCGAAAAAAATTGAGCGCAAATGATCAATTTTATTAGAACGTATTAATGTCTTGGAAAATAGAGCGCTTTTTTAAATTTTTTGAGGCAAAAAAAGACAAAAAAAAACAATGATAAAAAAAGATGTTTTTGATGAAATCTAAGCTACAGCAAAATTCTTGTATACCCATCTTGAAATACAATGTTTTTATTTTTGAATTTGAAAAAAGCTGAAAATTAAAATAAAATAAAGTTGTCATCCCTAATGTGGGTCGGTAGGGTTAGCTGTCGATGGAAAATAATGAACACTATGATTGAAAACCTGAGAAAAAACAACCATCAAAATGAAAGTTGCAAAAAACATCCCAATTCTATCTGTCGTCCAAAAACTTCACCAATTTTGCTTTTCGCCATGCAGCAATTGTCGCTGTAATATCGATGTTCAGCAGGATGTTGGAGTTTCAGTTGATATTAGTTGCAAACAACCTGAAGGTCTCCAATGAAGCGCCAGAAGAAGCATTAAATAGGAACAAGAAACCAGACAATTAAAGATTTCTATATTCTTAGGATCTCTGAATGAAAATGAATGAATGAGTAAAAGCGAAGAATATCAAAATATTTATTATTTTTATTTGAAAAAAAAGATTAAGTTTTAAAATAATTCAAAAGTCCATTATTAAAAAAAGCCTAATTTCATTTAAATTAGAAACCGAAAATCGTCGGTTCTAGCAGTTGTTTTTCATTAAAGCTTTTCTTCTTCTCGTAGATAGAACTGTTGATAAATCACACATAAAAAATAAACAATATGTTGAAATAAGAATAATACAAGCTGTAATAGCTGAAGTTTGAATACAATTTTTTATCACTTTTAGCTCATTTGATTCTATTTGACATTTTTCTCCCGAAAATAAACTAAAACATTTACATTTAGGATCATTTTCTTCGTCATAACATACTCCATTACCAGAACATGTTTCATTTTCACAAACATTTATTTTATTTTCACAATTTTTACCATAAAATAAACTTGTATTACTTTTTAAAAAGCACTCACATTGATATATCTTGTTAACCAAATCGTTTACGCAAGTTGCATTGTTAAGACAAGGATTAGACGAACATGGTAAAGTATTTAATTTACAATTTGTGCCAGCAAAGTTTTCGAAACATTCGCAAGTAAATTTAGAGTCAACGGTCGTTTTACATCTTCCATTTCCAGAACAATTTCCCAAACAATCACTTAGGTCCAAATTACTTTCTAATAGATTGTTTATAAAAGGGAAGTCAATATTTTCCAACGAAATAAACGTTATTTGTTTAAAGGTTTCAGTAATAAATTCTTGTTTGAAATTGAGTTCAGAAGAATAAATTACTTCATGTTGACTTGTAGTTACTTCATTAATTGTCGAATCTCTTAATTTTTTAATAAATCTTATTTTTCCACTACTGTTAAAAGTTTTGTTAATGCGAAGGTTTTTTAAATCCCAAAAATTAATGATTTGAGAATCGTGTCCAGACACAAAAATATCATCGCTTAATTTTTCAAGACTTAAAATTTTCATTATTTGAATACCATTTACGCTAGTTAGTTCTCTAGGATTATTTTTCATATCCCAAACAGTTTAAACTGTTTCCAACAACTCCAAATATTGCAAAACTTTCGTTTATTATTTTGACTACAAGAGTCAATTTAGTATTTGATCCTCTTACTTCTTGCCTTAAAGCATTGGATAAATCAAGACTGTATCGACAAATGTCGTCGTTTCCACATTGAGTTGCAATATAGCTACGATTCAAGACATCAATAGACACCATTGCATTGTTTGAAATACCAGGCTCGCTTAGTTTAATTTGTTTATCTAAAGAAAAAACAGCAATCTTTCCAGTGGCTGTTGCAGCTAATACTATTTTTTCAGCGCTTAACAATTTCAAACAGTTGATTTTCCCGAATGTCCCCGAAATTTTAACATTATTGGTCAAATTATTAGTTTCATAAATAATTACAAAGTTAGTACACCCAACCATAAAATGAGTTTGATTGATTACAAGTACAGATGAAATATCAACTGATGGTATGTCTGGAATTCGTAGTTCATCTTTTACAATATTCAATAAGAAAAGTTTATTTTCCACAGTACCACCGATTATTAAATTATTTGATTCGTCAAAATCCAATGAGAGTGCTGTTAAGTTAATGAATTTACGATTAAATTGAGTCAACTTATCCCATTGTTCTAAATTCTTATCTTCGCTTCCGGTAATGAAATTTAGTGCCTGTGTTGAAGATATCGACAACAAGCCGATGCATAAAAAGTAAGTATTCATTTAATTTTTGAAAGAAAAGTTTTAAATTAATTTTTATTTAAGAGCTTTTGCTTACAACATTAAAAATTAATTTGAAACAAAAAAATTGATTAAAAAATGTAATCAAAAGATTGATATTAAATTAAATTAAAAAAAAAAAAAAGAATAAAATAAACAACAACAGACTAAACAGTGGTTATACTTGTTCTTTTACTTTACATTCCGACCAGGATGTGCAAATATTATTAGAGTGCCTCTAAACTGCATAGTTATATACATTTTCTTAACCATTTTATAAATGATATCCCTCAAGGAGACTCTTCCAAACAGAATCATTTACTCCTTTTAGTAGTAGTATTAGTATTAGTAGTAGTTTTAGTTGTAATTTTTACTGCGAACCATTTAGGGTTAAAATCTTAAGACCTGTGGCAGTACTTAAAGATTTTTGCTTCACAATGCAAGGGAAACTATGCAAGTTTTTCCTCGACCCGAGTCGTATGTTAAGAGATGATTGCACTCTCTCCTATATAGCTTCACACGGGATCGAACCTTAGACGTTTTGAATAAGAGTCGAACACGCAATCAACTTCACAACGCCACCGCTTTTTGTCGATGAATTTAATTAACTCTTCATTTGAGCATAATTTTGTTGTTAGTCCAGTTTTGTTGTATATATCATGATCAACATTTTACCTTTTCAATAAATATGCCCTCGCATTTTCAAATCAAGGCTATGAACCGGCAGGAGTATAAATTTATCTAATTTTTCGTTTTTTTCTTTTACAATATTCCACACTAAAACACTGTTTTTCGAACAAATAAAACTAATAATTTATCCATGGGACTTTTAACTAGTGATAAGTTGCTTGCTATCTTTTTTTTTAAAAATAAAAAATAATTTATCATTTTTAATAGGCCGTAAAAAAGTGTTAAATAGCTCAAATAAAAGGGTTAAATTTTAATAAAAGAAAAAACGAAGATACTTTTTGAAAATGTTAAAAAATAATTTATCCAATTATTTTTTCAATATGGTTAGTTTTATGAGCATTCTTGAGTGCTCTCAATCAGTTGATCTTTGGTCAGATGGAGTTGTGCCATATGAAATCTCGAATGATTTTGGTAAATTCAAATTATGAACTTTTCAGAAAAAAGTTAAATATGGTTACATTTTCTTAAGGTTCGGAAGAAAAAAATATCATCAAAGAATCCTTCAATTATTTACAAGAATTAACAAGAACTAAAATCAAGTGTTGTATATCGTTTGTACAAAAAACAAATGAAATTAATTTTGTAAGAATCATTAATAGAGATGAGTGTTTTTCGGATGTAAATTATGAACTAAATTTTAATTTCAAAATTTAAATTGATTTATTTAGTTCGGAATGGTGAGTAAATCACCCCAGATTATATCTCTGAATCGACAAACATGTTTTTCTAGAGAGACCATTCTTCATATGCTGATGCTCACACTAGATAAATATTTACATAAACTTTATTTTGATATGTATTTTTGTCACTGTGGTATCACTTTTAGGCTTGCATCATGAGCAATCAAGAGATGATACAGAAGATTACATCAAATCAAATTCAGCTAGTAGCTTGGAATCGATTCATAAGGTATATTTTAATTTTATCAAGACTCTTCTTCTTCATTCGAACGACATTCGGCGACATGTTATTTCCAAAGTGTGCCAGTCTCTCAACTTCCATTCTTGTTACCTCATAGTTCGCCGGGAAAAGTAGTTGACAGATGTATTTGATATAGGTTGTTGATTTTCTTCCACGCTTGATTGTGCCTTGAGTTGTATCAGGCTCATAGAAAAGAAAGATCTTTGCGGGATCCTTGTCTGATCTTCGTAAAGCGTGGCCAACCCAACCCAGTTGTCTGAGCTTCTCAACAACTGACTTTTGACTTACCATTTGATATACTTCTTCGTTCGAGACCTTGTCCAACGGCTTAATGCCCAATTCTGTAGCAAGTTTTAGCGAAACTGTTTAACTTCCTCTCTATTTCTTTTATTACGATCCAAGTTTCGCTTCCATACAGGAGCACTGAGATGACCGTTGCTTCATAGATGTTTGCTTTTAACTTAACTGGTACGTGACTTGCTTTCCATATCTTTTCCATTTTCCAATAGGCCCATGCGAGTGATCTTCGATGGATACAATCAGCCTGGCAGGTCTTATCAAGAAACTTAAAGTCGTCGACTCGTCGGATCTCGTGGTTCCCTAGTTTTAGGCTGGTGGTTGCTTCATCTCCATTCACTATCATGCACTCTGTCTTGCCATTGTTAATTTCTAGTCCTACGTTTTTGGCAACTTTTTCCAGTTTTGCAAGCTGTATGGCTGCTTCGATCGTTGATTCAATTAGCGCAATGTCGTCAGCGTAATCTAGATCACTGACTTTCTCCTCTTGTTGTATCAAGACTCATTTGACATAAATTCATTAATGTTATCAATACCAAAGACAACTAAGAACATGGCTTCATATAAATCTTTTTATCAGAGTGCTGTTTTGAAACCAAGAGAAGATCTTAGTTTAATAGATGTTCAAAAAAATACAAAATCTTTACAATTGTAAGATAAATAAAGTTAATAAACGAATTTATGACTATACAACCTGATTAAAAGGTAATTCGAAAAAATTGCTTGAATGCCCGCCATTGTTTCAATTAATCGGATCAAAGTGTTATTTTATTTCAACTGAAATCGTAAATTGGCACAATGCTCGAAAAAGTTGTAAACAAAAAGGAGCTCATTTGATCGTACCATCTCTTTCGATTGAAATAAATTATTTACAGTGGTGCTACGATATTTGTATTTTACTAAATTTTACGTAAATTATTGTAAATTTACTATTTTTGCCGTAAAATGAGGTAAATTTACTTAATTTTACCAAAGTAAAAAGTGGTAGATTGACTAATTTTGACGTAAAAAATGATAATTTTACGTAAATTTACGTAAATTTTGGTAAATATTAAAATGTCCAAAAAAATTTTCGACCCTTTATTAGTCTCTAGTGACATAAATCGCAAAAAAAACACTTAAGTAGGAATGAGTTTTTTTGTTGGTAGTATAAAGGTTGATGTATCAGTAAATATCGATTTTTTTCTAAGTGAGTTAAATATTAAGTTTTTATCAACAATTGTTGTAAAATTAGTCAGAATTTTTTTTGGATATTTTGATATTTACCAAAATTTACGTAAATTTACGTAAAATTATCATTTTTTACGTCAAAATTAGTCAATTTACCACTTTTTACTTTGGTAAAATTACGTGAATTTACCTGATTTTCCGGAAAAAATAGTAAATTTACAATAATTTACGTAAAATTTAGTAAAATACAAATATCATAGCACCACTGTATTTTCGTTGAACGAAAACGTTTGGATTTGTGCTAATGACATAGAGAATGGTATTTGAATAATTTTATATGTCTAAAACTTTAATTCTAAACTTAATATAGAAGGAAACTATGTCACAGAAGTCCGGATTTAGATCTGGTACATTTTTAAAACGAGACCAGTTAAAAAGTGAAAACCGATCATTTTCCAACAATAAAAGGTCGAGAGAATAAAATTAACTATTTTCTCATGTTACTGTAGATTTTTTGCTTGTTATATCAAAAGGATTTTTTCTAGTTTTCATCAACTTAAAAAATCTTATAAAAACTTAAAATTTACAAAAGCAAAGCAAAAAATCAAAATATGTCGGTTGTTCCTAAATTACGGAATCAGTCCAAAAATTTTCTCCTTCAAACTTACTTAGTTCAAAGCTCAATAAAAAATTTTTAAAAGTGCGATCTTCACAAAAAACTTAAATATCAAAATTTTCAATATTTTCGGCTAAAATTTTCAAAATAGTTGATCATGTCCTTTATTATAATTTAATAATTATTGACACTTCTTTGAAGGGACGATTTTATTTAAAAAATCATCATAAGTTGTAGTTGAAGATTGTATTGCATCTGATCATCAGAAGTTTCAATAGGGATTGTTGTTTTAACATACATAAAAATCTTCTCGACATACATTAAAATCTTGTCAGCATACATCGTTCTATTCTCAGCACACATTACCCTTTTAACATACAAATCGCTGAAAAACATACACGATACTATTTAACATAGACAAGTCTGATAAACATGCTTACCGTAAAATCTTGCAAACTACCCCATGGGCTTCTCAATAAAAAATTGTGGGATTTACTAAATTAAGGAAAGGCGGCAATGTGAAGATTCGTATCAAAAAACATTTGGATCAAATGGATCAAAATTTAAAATTATTTTTAAGGAGTGAACAAGTTAACCAAATCTTTGCAGAGGTGTTTTATAGTGATAAGCATTAAAAAAGCCACTCTTAGAATGAGTTGTGCAAAACTCTGCAAACCTGCAAAATAAATTGCGTACTTAAAAAAACTCAAATACATGGATAATGATAGAAAATAATTACGCAATTTATTTTGCAGGTTTGCAGAGTTTTGCACAGCTCATTCTAAGAGTGGCTTTTTTAATGCTTATCACTATAAAACACCTCTGCAAAGATTTGGTTAACTTGTTCACTCCTTAAAAATAATTTTAAATTTTGATCCATTTGATCCAAATGTTTTTTGATACGAATCTTCACATTGTCGGAAAGGCTCTTGACCACTTATTTTAAAAAATAAAAATACTGATTAGCAACGTTTGGTAAGTCGTCTATTTAGAGCCTTTAACCCCGGGGTAGTTTGCAAGCTTTTACGGTATGGCTAATGTACATACAAATTTAAGAGTACAAACTATCAAAATTTTATTAATAAAGCGAGTAAAATAGATTTAATATAGTCTAAAGAGCTTTACCGCATTTGCACAAAAAGTATGCCCAAAAATATTTTTAAAAAAAAGGTAGAAAGCTGCGTAAATTTAGCTCCTTATACAATAGATTCTTCTAGTGGATCTTCTTCTCCTGAAGCTTCTAGTACTCGAGCTTCAATACGACTAGCACCAGAGCTTGCAACTCAGGTACTGGAAGCACCAAAAGATGTAGCTCCTGTACTAGTTGCTCAGATACTTGAATCTCCAGTAGAAAAAGCTCCACAATAAGATGCTTTTGTAAAAGAAGCTCCAGTTAAAGTATTTCCAGTACGAGGAGTTAAAAATTAATGTGTGTTTGCATTTAGAATGTTATTTAGCAAATTTGTATGTTATTTGATTTTCATGTATGTTGCCAAGATGTGCATGTATGTTAGGAATGTAGACCCGTTTCAATACTCAAAATCCAAAAAATTAGGCAGACAGTAGAAAGCAATAACTAGGTTAAGCTAAAGTTCCGGTAATGCAAAACGTACAATAACTTTTCAGTTGATTTTTAAATTCTCTGAAAATTTAAAATTCTCAAAATTCCTCATTTTACTGATTTTGAATTTTTTTGATTTTTTCCTCTAAAAGTTTACCAACGCAAAACAAAGTTCAAAAAAATAAAACCAACAAATTGTTCAGGATTTTAACATATTTTAAAATTTACTCTTTTTTCTTTAATTTGCACCGTTCAAATAAATCAATCATTGAAAATACTTTTAACTTGTAGAAAACCTTACGCCTTTTCAGAATATGCATAAAAAATATAGGTGTGAGGGGTTAAAAAAAAGGAATAGGTTAATAAGTTAAGTATGGTTTTTGAGGGGTCTTGACACTGTTGTAGTCCTCGTTATGACTTCAACTACTTTCTTAAAGAGCATTTAGTTTAGCTGTGTTAATACTTGAAAGCTAACAGTTTATGACTGTATAGATTTCAAGTATAAAATCACAGTGTTTATTTTATTATAATTTAGTCTTTTTGAGATCTCTTTATTATTTTTCTTTAATATTTCTTTATTGTTTCTAAGGCTAGAAGCGGCCAATTTATTTAATAAAGATATCATTATTTAAATACTTATCTTTTGTTGTTGTCCCTTCTTTAGGTCTTTACCCCAATCTGATTTAAAGACAAGTAAAGCCGTACTTGATCTTTAAAAGTGGCGTCCCTAGGTATAAATTTTTTCTAAAAATTTTTTCCACCCACAACAAATTATCACGTGCTTTAAGGAAACTTTAATAAAGTATTAAAGTTTAAACACGTGAATAAATTATTTACATTTAAGGATTATCTAATCGATATATCCTATTTAATCAATCTTTACTAATCTATTATTGTAAAATTCTTTTTCCTATTTCCTTATCAAAATGGTGAATGGTCAAATGACACGTTTCACAGTGATAATGGTCACGTTTTTTTTGTTAATCGTCCGTTCAAATGGTTTGATTTTTGGACAACAACAACCGACTCTAACCGAGCGTTTCATCTCAATAATGTATCGTTCGTACGTTAATACCTGTGATTTTGGTCGTTTAATTGTGATAAACGTGCCAATCGAGACAGCGATAATCGTCGTTATTCTCACAGTGGTTTTGACAATGTACAAGTTGATTAAAAGAGGGAGGCATGGCACGTCGAGTCCAAGCTCCACCCCAACCAACTTCAACGTATTTAATACCATGTCACTTGATTCATCACGGAATAGTGCGACCGTGCAAGATCAAAGTCGAGCTCATATGGTAAATACTCGTTCAATCAAGGAACCAGAAATCTTCAAAGAAGGTATGGACGTTAAGTCATGGTTCATTTTAATGGACATTTATTTAAGAAACTTCGATACAGGCGAATGGCTCGAAATTGCCATAAGTTACATTGAAAACAAAGTTCTCCGTAGAATAAAAAATCTTGACGATTTTATACGTTCAAATTCGTTTAACGACTTCAAGTACAAATTACTCGAAACTCTCACAGTGAAACCACGTGAAGTTCCAGTTAAACTCGAGAAGCTGACTGATTACAAACAGACAGCAAAAGAAAGTATCAAAGATTATAGCGAAGCAATTATCAATTTGGTTAAGAAGCTTTTTCCAAACGTTGGAGACTCAAATGACATCGACAAGATTATTCAAGAGTGCTTTGTCGAAGGACTCTTCGATCAGAAGTTGAGAGAAGCAGTCCGTCTCAAGATGTTTAAAATGAAAAACATCAAAAAAGACGAGTCGTTCAAAATAAACGATTTGATAAATTACGCCGAGTGCAAGAACTCAAGCTACGATTCATCGAGTAAAAGTGATGCTCGATATTTTTCAAGTGAAAGCGACAATGCTCAACCCAGGAAGAATGTTCATTTTCATCCTCAAACGTTACAAAACGGCAAACCATTCAACGGTTTTAACAAGAATTTCAACAATCCGTACAACAATCGGTTCATTCCACAGGACACCCAAATTCACAGTGTTCCTTATCAAATTCAATCCGAACCTCCACAACAAACGAACCAAGTTTTACTGTTCAAACAAAGAAGCCGAAGAGCTTCGAAACAAAACGTTCCATTACAAGGTCAAGCAATTTTCAATAACACACTCGTCAATTATATGTGCGATAGTGGCGCCGATGTTTCCATAATTGACGAGAGGACGTTTTTGCTGATCAAACGTCATGATCCAAGAACAGTTTTGGAGGAGTATCGAGGTGGTAAACTTTTGTCAGCAAGTGGTGAGATTCGTGTATTGGGCTCGTTGAGATTAAAACGTTGCTTAATCTCACTACAAAACAATTTAAAAAATTCAAAATTATTAGTGACCGAGAATATATCCGGCTATCAATGCGTCTTGGGCCGAGATATTATAAATCGCTCACACGAGTTAAAACAAAGATTTCATGACTTCCGAAATTTTTTCAATCAAATCTCTTCTGGTGTATTGGAAGTGTTTAATGAAGAAATGGAACATCGTCGATTCCGCAAACAATTGAAAATTTTTCACAGTGTTGCTAAAACCAGTCTAAAGACTGAGAGTCAAATAAACTCAATCAAATCCGTGTCCAACGAACGAACAACACAAACGACGAGACCAATTCGAAAATCGAAAAACTCGAGTGTCGAACCATCCAATATTAATAGTATTATCGTAAACAAGAAGCAAACGAATCAAAATCGTAAAACGTTTGATATAAATAAAAGACTCACTGTGCAAAATAACGAACGTCAAACAACTCGTGAGACTGATCGTAGTTCTGCTAGTCGAACTGAGAACGAAGAAATACGAACAAATTCCAAGCGACTTAGCGCTCACAGTGATTCTTCAAAAATGTTCGAGTCGTTATATAATAATAATTACGGCCGAACTAATAAAATATCAAATCTAAAAGCCTCAAAGTTAGATGATACGAGTAGAATTGATAATTGTCAAAACAAACAAAGAAGACTCAACTCCATTAAAAAAACTACAGTGATGATGGTAAAAATCAAATATCACAGTGCTGGTGATTGAAATTTAAATTTAAAAAATTTTCCAAATTTTGTAAAAAAATAAACTAAGGGGGGAGGGGAATGGTCAAACAATTTATGACCATTTAAATTAAATTTGTTAATTGTAACTATTTCTATCAAATTTTGTAATTCTTTCTCTAAAGTGTAATTTCTGTTTCGTTTTCCGGTAAAATTTTCAACTCAGGGGGGAGGTATGTTGTAGTCCTCGTTATGACTTCAACTACTTTCTTAAAGAGCATTTAGTTTAGCTGTGTTAATACTTGAAAGCTAACAGTTTATGACTGTATAGATTTCAAGTATAAAATCACAGTGTTTATTTTATTATAATTTAGTCTTTTTGAGATCTCTTTATTATTTTTCTTTAATATTTCTTTATTGTTTCTAAGGCTAGAAGCGGCCAATTTATTTAATAAAGATATCATTATTTAAATACTTATCTTTTGTTGTTGTCCCTTCTTTAGGTCTTTACCCCAATCTGATTTAAAGACAAGTAAAGCCGTACTTGATCTTTAAAAACACTTTAAATCTTTGGGGTCTGAAAAAATTATTTTGGACACCCCCTAAAAGATTGACTTTCGTAGGTTTTCATATGTGTAGATTACGAATTTGAAGTCGAAAATAAATTTAAAAATTAGTGTGGAAGTTTTGCATTTCCGGAATATTAACAAAAAAATTTTATTATAACGTAAAGGCGCGATTTTTGCGACATGTCGTTATAATCGAATTTCGAATTTAACGACATGTCGCTCCAATGTTAAAAGATGGGATTTTTTTTTTCAATTCGATTTTAACGACATGTCGTAGAAATCGCGCCTTTACGTTATTTTATTTTGATTGCGTATACCTTGTTCCGTAATTTAGTTAGTTCCGGTTCCATTGTTTAGGGACTTGTTCCGGAGGACTGATTCCGTAACTTAGGTTCTGAAATTCCGGTTCCATATTTTAGGAACAACCAAATATGTCCCATAGGAGAGTAACAAAAATGATATATTATGCAAATGATAGGAAAAAAAGAAAAGAAGAATCAAAAAATTAAAAATCTAGGAACATAAAAAGTTCTTCTTTTGTATAACTTAACGAAACAATATTTTATGTTAAGTCCGATAAGTTAATTAAAAATGACCATGATTATTTACATATTTTGCATAACCATCTTCATTTTGTATGAAGTACCATGGTGAGAATACATTTGGACATGTGTATTCAAAAATAGCTAACAAGTTCATTGTTTATAGATTTGTCCTAAAATACACTACATTCAAATTGTCAATATTCAACAACATCAATCTCATTTATGTAGAAGCAACAAAATTTTTTGTTAAATTAAATTTAAATTTTAAAATTTTTTATTTTTGAAAACTTTATTTTTATATTCAATTTACACATTTTATTTTTATTGAATAAATGAAGAGTTAATCAGTCTTTAATTAGACAAGGGCACTAGCCTGTTGATTAACCTTAAACTTGAAATACCATCGATGAGTCACCTAATAAAGACCGAGTCGTTTCATAATCAGAGTATTTTAATCAATTAAATGAACAGAGACACAAGACACAAAAGTAACTTAAAATATACAAGGAAACTTTGTGAATAGGGATGATTTAAAACCGTAAGATTTTACCTCTGACGGGTAATTTAATATATAATAGGATATATTGCTAATCACAAAAATCAATTTTTAAATGCTCCTGTTTATTTTTTCGCAGTGTCGCTAAACCATGCCTAAATAATACTTTAACCTACTTACTTAAAAAATAAGCCTTAAGTACCATTGATAAGTCGCTTTAAAAACGTCGAAATGCGATGAAAAGTACACTCTTAAAAAATTTAAGACACGAAGACTCATTATAAGCGTCTTAGATTGAAATGCTCTTTTAACCAAATGTAATGTCAGGGATTAAAAGATTAAAAAGATGTCTCATTTTTTGTTAGGTAAAATTTTGAAATTTGAATTTTTAATTTTTAAATTTTGTTAATTGTTACTTAAACTTTAATTTCATTTTTTAGTATAAATAAAAAGTTGTTTTTTTAGAATAACCACCGATTGTATGAAGTATCATTTTATTGAATAAAATAGTAAAAACAAAAAAAAAAAACTTGTTTTATTTTATTCAGGATTTAGCTGAAAAGCCTGATCCTATCCTCAACGGACTTAGCTGAAAAGCCTAGTTTGTCCCCTATCTTCTCGTCCTACCGAGTCTCGCTGAAAAGCTGTTGACCGGCTCCAACACGAGTTTTGCTTCGAGGCAATCTCCGGTCTCAGATCTAGCTGCTGAACAGCCAAGATCTTATTAATTATAAACCCAGCCTGAGCGGGTATAAGTCTAGCTGAATAAGCCGGACCGAGCTGAAAAGCTCGTAGTTAAGAAGGGACTTGAATTTTAGTAGGATCGCATCAGGAACTCATTTAGTACTTCACTTTAGCTCCGTTAGTTACTACACCTAAGCTCCGTTGCGCTTTGAGAAAACACACGCATATACACACACACACACACACACACACACACACACCTACATACACGTATACAAAGAAAAGCATTACATAATTTGGTGACAGCAAGTAAAGCAATATGGCAACGGAACAGGACAAAGATTCAATCAATGAAGCGATTCTTGAAGCTTTGTCGAATATTGAAAACTGTTCAAGACGTAAAGGATTCACCGACGAGTCAGTTAAAAATTTTAAAAAGTTAAGAAGTGGTCTAGTAAAGATACTAGCCGATGTTGGTATAAATGGAGAAACGGCTCAAGAATGGGTGATTCAAATCAGTAATTTCGTCAACGAATCTTTGATTGAGGAATTGATCAACAAGGCTAACAACGCGTTTGAATGGTTTATAAAAAAAAACATTAACGTACCCGAAGAAATTATTAATCTGTGGAAAGAAGAGGATAAATTAGAAGACACACAACCCGACTTAGAAGACATTGAGAAGTTAAATATGGATAATAATGAAGAAAGTTCTGGTATAAAACTGAAGCCATCGGACAAATTCAGCTCTACGAAGGTCATAACAAATTTGGACCATTTCAAAAGAAAAACCGTTCCAGAACCGAAAGATGAAGCTGATTTGATATACAAATTGGCATTCCTCAGCAAGAATTTAAGAATAGAGACTCTAAAAAACTCGACACAAAATGCTAGAGACTGGTTTGAGCGTTTCGAGCTCCAGACACCTAGACTCACAACGGAAGAACGTGGTCTAGAAGTCATTGGATTATTTGAAGATCTTGCTTTAGAAAAATATAAGCTGATGTCTTCAGAAAAACTGGACTACGAGAAGATTAAGGTTCATATGATAAAGACTTTGACTTCGTATATGAGGCCTAAGAACAAAAAGGTCGAATTTTATGGAGCAAAGCAAAGGCCGGATGAATCAGTCGAACAATATGGTCATCGACTATTGGGGTATGTTCGAGAATTTAGCTCAACAGATCGCCACGAAGTTGAGAAACATCTGACTGAAGTGTTCATTGATGGAACAGAGATGGCTATTCGTACCCAAATAATAAAAGATACATTTTTAGCATTTAAAGACGTTTGGGAGAAGGCGAGGAAAATAGAAAAATGTCTCAAAAAACAGGACGAGACATTCGTAAATAGTATAGAAGAACCAATGAACTCAATCAAGCAAAGGCCTGAGAACAATGCAAAGACAGTTGAAGCTAAAAAACCATTCATACAAAAGAAAAATTGTCATTTCTGTGGTAGAACTAATCATTTCACAGCTGAGTGTAATGGATGGAAGAAGTTCCAAAGTTCGAATCCAGTTAATCAAGACAAAAAGATAGAAAGCAAAGTTGTTTGCGAATACTGCAAAAAGCCTAAGCATACAGTAGACAAATGCTGGTTGAAACTTGGAAAGTGTCTCAAGTGTGGAGAAGCGGGACACTTTGCCAAAGATTGCAAGACAAAAAACAAGTAGATGCCGACCCAGTAAAGGGAGATGGTACGGCACAAATGGTTGACTCCCTTAAACCAAAATTTGAAAAAACTTACAATTATTTTAAGAATTTAAATAAAAATTTATTAAAGAAAGAAATTTTAAATATTTGTTCTAAGCACTCTACCTCCATAAATATACCTATAAATAATATATTAAAAGAATGTTTAATCGACACAGGGGCTCAGACATCTTTTATTAATGAAGATTTCTTCAATCAACTCCGACTTGAAAGATCCAAGATAACTAGTCAAAAGAATTGGATCACGGCTAATGGTACACCTCTAAGTGTCTGTGGTCAAACAAAGTTAAAGTTAGAGTTTGGAGATAGAGTTATTGAAGATATTTTTTATTATAAGTAAGAGTCTGTCTCATGATGTCATTGTTGGTGTCGATTTCCTTAAAAGGAATAACTGTCTGATTGACTTTAAAAATAATAAGTTGACTTGTGGTAATAGTCAGATTGAACTGAAAGCTAAATCAAATACGTCGTCCGAACTAATTTGTTCAACAGATTATCTTGAAATAGATCCTTTATCGAGGAGAAGTCTGACAGTCAAAACAAAATCCAAAAACCTTGGTAACGTGGTGATGGTTGAAAAAATTGGTCGATTTAATGTGATAGAGACAATCGCCAATGTTAACGACGGGATTTTGATTTGTTTAGAGAATCCAACACCTGTAAAACAAATCATCAGACCACATTCACTTTTATGTAAAATATCTTATTGTGATATTTTAGAATCCATACAAAATGAAAAGCAAATGTTCAACTATTTAAAAAAGGACATTGACGACGAACCCGTCTGTACGATTCAAAAAGATACCGAAAAGACAGGTCCATGGAGTCCAAGCAAAATAATAGATATAAATAATAAGAACTTGTCTGAAGAACAAAAGAGGAAAATTTATCAATTAGTTGATAAGTACTGGGAATGTTTTTCTAGGAACGATGAAGACCTAGGAGAAGTCCCTGAAAAATTTGGACTCCACGAACTCAAATTAACGTCAGACAAATCATTTAAGCAAAGGGCGTATCGCATTCCACACGCAAAAGAAAAAGTAGTAGATGTATGTATCGACAAAATGTTGAAAATTGGTATCATTCAACCTTCAAGTAGTGACTGGGCATCACCGATAGTTTTGGTGAAAAAGCCAGATGGAAGTGAAAGATTCTGTGTAGATTACCGTAAAGTAAACATGGTTACTACAAAAGATTGTTTCCCGATGCCGAACATTGAGTCGAAATTAAACAAACTTAACGGGTCAACAATCTTTACGTCATTGGATTGTACGTCCGGCTATTGGCAAATTAAGATGACAGAGAAAGCAAGACAGATTACAGCCTTTATATGTAGTCGCGGTCTATTCTCCTTCAAAATGATGCCTTTCGGTCTATGCAACGCTGGTGCAACTTTCCAGAGAATAATGGAAATGGTCCTAGTAAATCTTACCAACTCCACTGCATACATCGATGACATATTAACCTTTTCAAAAAACTTCGAAGACCATCTAAATCACTTAGAAGATCTTTTAAAAAGATTAAAAGAAGCAAACATTAAAGTTAAAACATCTAAGTGTAAAATTGCTTGTGAAGAGACAGTATTTCTTGGCTATAAAATCTCGAGTAACGGCGTTAGCATGCTCGAAAATCGTGTAGAAGCCATAAAGAAATATCCAAAACCCACAAACGGCAAGAAAGTCAAAGAGTTTTTGGGTCTCGCAAGCTACTACAGACAATTCATTAAAAATTTTGCCAACATTGTCGATCCTTTAAATAAGCTTACAAGGAAAGACGTGCGATTCAAGTGGTCAGATGAATGTGACAAATCTTTCAACGAACTTATCAAACACCTATCAAGCTCACCAATTTTAGCATTTCCAGATTTCAATAAAGAATTTTATCTGGCAACAGATGCTTCAAATGTCGGAATTGGTGCTGTTCTCAGTCAAAAAGACGACGAAGGACGAGAACGAGTCATTTTCTATGCAAGTAGATCTTTGAATAGTGCTGAACGTAATTACAGTACGATCGAACGTGAACTTCTCGGTATCGTGTACGCTGTAGAGAAGTTTAGATACTACTTGTATGGAAAGCAGTTCACAATCATAACTGACCATAATCCACTCACATATCTTCACAATCTTACCCTGTCTTCAGCAAGATTAACACGATGGAGACTCAAGTTAGCTGAGTACAATTTCAAAATTGTATACAAAAAGGGTAAGCTGCATTCGAACGCGGATCCACTGTCACGTATCGAAGTTCCAAGTGATTGTGTCGTCAACAAAGAAGACTTAATTGATAGTCTTCTATCAATCAACAATCAAAACGCAGTCTGTTCAATCAAAGAGGATCAAATAGTTTACCACAATGAAAATTTGTTATTATCAAAGGAATTTCCTATTGTTCTAAGTATAAGCAAAGAGTCGAATAACCAAAATCAATTAGTTAAAATGGTCAGCAACATGGTAGATGGTTTTACTCAGTCGAAAAGACAAATCAAAAGAGTTGGTGATTGCATAAAAATGGTAAATAGAAGTGGACGCACTGTTTTTTACCTTATAACGCAGCATTCAAAAGAAAAACCAACTACAAACGTAATTAAAAAATGTTTACAGAGTTTGGCAAAAAGGTGTTTAAAGGAAAATTTAAAAAACTTTACATTTCCAAAAATGTGGCAAAGCCTTGGATGGAACAGGATTTCAAATCTAATTAACGAAATTCTAATAAAACAAAACATCCAATGTCATGTTTACAGGAATTGTGAACCAGTTAATACAATTCAAGATGAATTATGTATGGACAATCATATAAAAAACTTACAGAGTAAAGATAAAGAGATCTCTGAAATTAGAAATAAAGCCGTGAAAGGAACTGTCAATGGATTTATAATAGAAAATGGAGTTTTGTTTAAAGTACGGCGAAATAAAAAGGGTAGGTGTTTCAGACAGTTAGTGGTTCCACTGACACTTAGACCAGATGTATTTAAATTATGTCATGACAATTTTACTGGAGCCCATCTTGGTCAAAAGAAGACTTGGGCGAAATTAAGTAATAGATTTTACTGGCCAAACTCTTACAAAGACACGTTAAATTATGTAGAGTCATGTGAAATATGCTCTAAAATCAAAGACCCACAGGGCACAAGAGCTTATCTTAAGCCAATTACAGAGTTTAGCAAGCCTTTTGATATGGTAGCTGTTGATATTTTAGAACTCAGTCGAACAAACTCAGGAAATAGATATGTAGTAGTTTTTACTGACTACTTAACAAAGTGGGTTGAAGCTTTCCCGTTGAGAGACCAAACAGCTGAAGCAATCGCAAAAGTTTTCGTAAACGAAATAATTACAAGACACTCGATTCCTTCAAAATTGCTTAGTGATCAAGGGCGGAATTTCCTATCTGGATTAGTCAAAAGTATTTGTGACTATTTCAAGATAAACAAAGTTCAAACAACCCCGTATCATCCTCAATGTGATGGCTTAGTTGAACGTTTTAATAAAACGTTGTGTAAAATGTTAGCTGCTTATTCAAACTCTAATCAATCCAATTGGGACTTATACTTACCATTAGTGTTATTTACTTACAGAACAGCCGAACAATCATCAACAAGTTTCTCACCGTTCGAGTTGCTTTATGGAAGACAACCGAAATTAAACGACATTGATAATTACAATTTAGGTTATGAACCTAGTAACTTTGTTAAAAATTTGCATGAAAATTGGTTAATTGCAA
This sequence comes from Brachionus rubens, assembly GCA_022207745.1. Taxonomy (NCBI): domain Eukaryota; kingdom Metazoa; phylum Rotifera; class Eurotatoria; order Ploima; family Brachionidae; genus Brachionus; species Brachionus rubens. The sequence goes on along the minus strand of JAJVHD010000045.1, from coordinate 811,754 downwards.
GAGAGAAAATTGAAAAACAAGCTGAAATCAATAAAAAGATTTATGATTCAAAATATAAATCGGAACCAATCAAATACAATGTGGGTGATAAAATACGTGTTAAAATCCCACAAACAAAAGTTGGTCTCAAAAAGAAATTGAGAAACGATTTGTGGAGTGAACCTGTTGAAATTTCAAAAGTTTTGTCCGAACAAAATATTGAGATTATCCAAAACAATAAGACAAAAGTAGTTAACGTGAATAACATAAAGAAAAAAGAACAAGACAGAGAATTTATTAGGAGCGAACCGTTCAAAACAAGATATGGGAGAGTGTCAAAAACAAGATTTAAAAAGAGTTAGGATTGCGAGAACAAACTATATAACCGATTATTTTTTTTTATTTTGTTTCATTTTATTTCACTTCTTTTCTTGTTATTTTCTTTTCTTGATTTTTATTTTAGAAAATGTCTATCAACGTAGCCGACTTAATGAACATCTTAACACCTGCAACAAGTGATCCACATCAGCAACAACCAAGACGCAAGACAAAGGCGAACTTAAAACGAGCTGAAAAACGTTCAAAAGATCCGAGAGTGAAGGCAAAGATGGTTGAATTGGCAAAACAAACGGCAAGGGCTGAAAGAGAGGCAAAAGCAATGATTAAGCGAGAGCCTGATGTTATATTCGTTGAAAAGAGGGGTATTGAAGATGAAACTACCCAACAAATGAAAAAATTGAAAGCTGTGAACGAAGAGCTCGCTAGAAAAGCAAAAGAGGAAGAAGCTAAAGCCTTGGAAGCCGCGAAATTGATTAGAATCTGGCAAGAAAATGCGAAGATTGGATACGCGTTGAGACCATTAGAAATGGGTGTAAACGACAAATACAAGCCTGATCTGTTTAGCGACCCGATTGACCCTGCCCTCGGACCATCGAAAACAACATTAATTCCTCTCGAAAACCAAAGCACGGATCAAATCGACCCTCGTCTACAAAAAATGAGAAACGACGCGATTAGACAAGACATACTGGAGTTGTTTGCCTCAAGTGATGAAGAAGATTTATAAAAAATTTTTATTTTAGGTTAAATTTTGGGAAAATTTTTTTGTAAGGGGGGAGATGTAATGTCAGGGATTAAAAGATTAAAAAGATGTCTCATTTTTTGTTATGTAAAATTTTGAAATTTGAATTTTTAATTTTTAAATTTTGTTAATTGTTACTTAAACTTTAATTTCATTTTTTAGTATAAATAAAAAGTTGTTTTTTTAGAATAACCACCGATTGTATGAAGTATCATTTTATTGAATAAAATAGTAAAAACAAAAAAAAAAAACTTGTTTTATTTTATTCAGGATTTAGCTGAAAAGCCTGATCCTATCCTCAACGGACTTAGCTGAAAAGCCTAGTTTGTCCCCTATCTTCTCGTCCTACCGAGTCTCGCTGAAAAGCTGTTGACCGGCTCCAACACGAGTTTTGCTTCGAGGCAATCTCCGGTCTCAGATCTAGCTGCTGAACAGCCAAGATCTTATTAATTATAAACCCAGCCTGAGCGGGTATAAGTCTAGCTGAATAAGCCGGACCGAGCTGAAAAGCTCGTAGTTAAGAAGGGACTTGAATTTTAGTAGGATCGCATCAGGAACTCATTTAGTACTTCACTTTAGCTCCGTTAGTTACTACACCTAAGCTCCGTTGCGCTTTGAGAAAACACACGCATATACACACACACACACACACACACACACACACACACACCTACATACACGTACACAAAGAAAAGCATTACACAAAAATGAAACGCTTGATTTGTGTCTTAAATTGATACACGTACTAGGCGTCTTTTTTACGTACATGTCGATGGCTTTCATCGGAAAATGACATCGAATTAATCCAAAATCATCCAAACATCTATTTTTTAATTGAATATTTGAAAGGCTTGGAAACATGGACTATCTTATTCTACAAGAACGCGTTTGTGCAAACGATTTTAATACAAGAAGAAGACCAGAAGTTGTTTATCCAGACATCAAAATTTTCAAATACAAATGTAGATTACCGTCAAATGGATACTTCACCAACCAACAATCGGCTATAATTTCGTCTTACTTAACACAGTTCGCTTATCTTTACCAGTATAAAACAGATAATTCAAATTCATTTCAAGTGGCGCTCCCGACAAAAACATTAAATATAGATTACTACAACTCATTGGTCAAAGAAACATTTAATTACTTTCAACCAAAAACTAACTTTGGTATTGAAGTGATATTAAATGACATCAATCGTCTCAAACCAAAAAGCTGACTAAATGATAATATTATTAACTATTATCTTCATCTACTCATTTTCTATTTTTTTACATAATTAACTTTTACTTTATTTTAAGTCAAATTTATATAATTTATAGACAATTTATTTTTTAATTAATTTTCATCTGGGATAGACTGGAATATTTGTTTGGGATTTCCGACATGGCAAATAACTCATCATATGAAGATAACGAAGAGACTAATACTGGTTTATCACCATTTTTAGAAAAAAATTAATTTTTTTTTGATAACTTTTTTTCTCAACAAATTCCAATTAAATTAAAAAAAAAATGAAAATTTTTGATTATTTCCTTTTATTCCCAATAAATTTCAACGTTTTTCAAATAAAATTCTAATATTAATTTTTGAAAATTTTTATATTTTCCATTTCTTTCCTTATTTTTTCCTTTTTATTTCCAATGAATTCCAATGAAATCCAATAATCCAATTCCAAATTCCAAATATCGAATTTTCTTAAAAGGGAATGATTTCCAAATTTTAGTCAAAAGGAATTAATGCCAAGGTAATTTATTCGAATAAACTAACGGCAAAGAAGAATTATTTGACGCCAATCAACAAAAGCTCTTTACTTTCAAAAATTAAATGAATACTTACTTTTTATGCATCGGCTTGTTGTCGATATCTTCAACACAGGCACTAAATTTCATTACCGGAAGCGAAGATAAGAATTTAGAACAATGGGATAAGTTGACTAAATTTAATCGTAAATTCATTAACTTAACAGCACTCTCATTGGATTTTGATGAATCAAATAATTTAATAATCGGTGGTACTGTGGAAAATAAACTTTTCTTATTGAATATTGTAAAAGATGAACTACGAATTCCAGACATACCATCAGTTGATATTTCATCTGTACTTGTAATCAATCAAACTCATTTTATGGTTGGGTGTACTAACTTTGTAATTATTTATGAAACTAATAATTTGACCAATAATGTTAAAATTTCGGGGACATTCGGGAAAATCAAATGTTTGAAATTGTTACGCGATGATAAAATAGTCTTAGCTGCAACAGCCACTGGAAAGATTGCTGTTTTTTCTTTAGATAAACAGATTAAACTAATCGAGCCTGATATTTCAAACAATGCAATGGTGTCTATTGATGTCTTGAATCGTAGCTATATTGCAACTCAATGTCGAATCGACGACATTTGTCGATACAGTCTTGATTCATCCAATGCTTTAAGTCTAGAAGTAAGAAGTTCAAATTCTAAAGTAATTCTTGCAGTCAAAATAATAAACGAAAGCTTAGCTATATTGGGAGTTGATGGAAACTGTTTGACTGTTTGGGATATGAAAAATACTCCTAGAGAATTAGAAAGTGTAAATGGTATTCAAATAATGAAAATTTTAAGTCTTGAAAAATTAAGCGATGATATTTTTGTGTCTGGACACGATTCTCAAATCATTAATTTTTGGGACTTAAAAAACCTTCGAATTAACAAAACTTTTAACAGTAGTGGAAAAATAAGATTTATTAAAAAATTAAGAGATTCGACAATTAATGAAGTAACTACAAGTCAAAATGAAGTAATTTATTCTTCTGAACACAATTTCAAACAAGAATTTACGTCACCAGTGATTAAGACCAGTGGTATGGTCAACAGTTCAACGCCAATAGACCATTCTAGTCCGTTTTTGTCTTCGTTTAGAACCTCGACTGAAAATCAAGAAATACGATTAAATTCAACGACAATCGAGAGGTCTTTAACTGAATCCTTTAAACAAATAACGTTTATTTCGTTGGAAAATATTGACTTACCTTTTATAAACAATCTATTAGAAAGTAATTTGGACGTAAATGATTGTTTGGGAAATTGTTCTGGAAATGGAAGATGTAAAACGACCGTTGACTCTAAATTTACTTGCGAATGTTTCGAAAACTTTGCTGGCACAAATTGTAAATTAAATACTTTACCATGTTCGTCTAATCCTTGTCTTAACAATGCAACATGCGTAAACGATTTGGTTAACAAGATATATCAATGTGAGTGCTTTTTAAAAAGTAATACAAGTTTATTTTATGGTAAAAATTGTGAAAATAAAATAAATGTTTGTGAAAATGAAACATGTTCTGGTAATGGAGTGTGCTTTGACGAAGAAAATGATCCTAAATGTAAATGTTTTAGTTTATTTTCGGGAGAAAAATGTCAAATAGAATCAAATGAGATAAAAGTGATTAAAAAATGTATTCAAACTTCAGCTATAACAGCTTGTATTATTCTTATTTCAACATATTGTTTATTTTTTTTGTGTGATATATCAACGGTTTTATCTATAAGTAAAAGAAAAGCTTTAATGAAAAAAACTGCTCGAACCGACGATTTCTCGGTTTCTAATTTAAATGAAATTAGGCTTTGTTTAATTATGGACTTTTGAATTATTTTAAAACTTAATTTTTTTTCAAATTAAAATTTCAAATACGTAATTAAGCCATATTCGGACATATTGAATATCAGGACAAAATTTTCTTTTTGCTAAAAATCTCGAAAACCAAAAATAATTTTTAGATTTTTTTTTAATTTTTAAAAGTATTCTCAGACCCTTTATAATCCATCCTTTTCTATAGCCTTTATTTATTATTATTATAAGAATTTATGATTCAAAATCGAAAAAAAATATTTCTGAACAAAAAAGTCAAATGAAGACACAGACTATCAGAAAATCTTCAAAACTCAACTTAGGTTTTGTTTACCATAGAATGAAAATTTTTATATGAAACTTTTTTATCAAACAAAGTTAAGCTTGAAATTAACAAATTTGTACTCCCGGATTGAAAATTTTTTTTAGTTGTCGAAAATTTTAAAGAAGACAAAATTTCGGCTATGAAGGTCAATTAAATCTTCAAAAAATTTTCCAATTTTTTTTATTTTTGGCAGCATTACCCCCATTTTAGTTCAACTATAGACGGCTTCAAATAATCAACTCTATCTAGGTAAAAAAATGGAAATCCGACGTTGGACGGCCTTTAGGAGCTAAATTACCAACTCATGAATTGCCGATATAACTTGGGCTAAAAATTTAGGCAAGAGATCTAAGAAATCAGAATAATTTGAAATTTATTTAAAAAAATATTTTAAAAAAATTTAACAACTTTTATCCAAAAAATCTAAATTAAATAGAAAATAATTTTTTTTTTGATTAACTGATAGACTATAATCAATAAAGTACTATTGGTAAAAGAAAAATCTGTTTTTTTATTTAAAAAGATCGAAAAAAAATGTTTTCGTCTAAAGTGGTTAATGATGGTAATGTTAATAAAAAACAGCGTAATCTTGAACTAAAATGGGGGTATTGTGAAACGAAATCAGTCAAAACAGGGCATGTCTTTATTAAACTTTAGCCGAATGTGGTCCAAAAAAAAATCGGACTAAAGCAGGCTCGATATTCTTTCAAATTAGGTAAAACTGATTGAGAATCAGCTATAAAAAAAAAAAGTTGTGTCCACATATGGCCTATTCACGTTACAAATAATAAATATTTTGATATTCTTCACTTTTACTCATTTATTCATCTTCATTCAGAGATACTAAGAATATAGAAATTTTTAATTGTCTGGTTTCTTGTTACTATTTAATGCTTCTTCTGGCGCTTCAGGTTGTACGCAACCAATATCAACTGAAACTCCAACATTCTGCCGAAAATTGATATTACAGCGACAATTACTGCATGGCGAAAAGCAAAATGGGAGAAGTTTTTGGACGACAGATGAAACTGAGATGCGTTTTTTGGAGCTATCATTTTGATGGATGTGTAGTGTGACCAATTTTTTTTATTTTAATTTTCAGATTTTTAAAAATTTTAAAATAAAAACATTGGGGATCAAAAATGACCGCTGGTCAGGATAACTTTTTCGAAATTCTTGATATTAATAAATAGATGAAGGCTAAAAAATAACCACTGAAAAAATAAGCTGGTTTACCTATTGGTAGACGATCACCACTGACACCTTACTTGGACCTGCACCTCCTAACACATCAGTAGTTTACGGCAAAATAAAGTTATTTTTCAATTCACGATTTCTTTTCAATTCAATTCAATTTTAACTGCGTAATTAAATTGCACTGCAGAATTTCCAATTAATTAGATATTTGAAATCTCTGCTCTGCAACTTAATTGCGCAGTTAAAATTGAATTGAAATCATGAATTGAAAAATAACTTTATTTTGCCTAGTTTACATATTGATGTAAACTTTTATACAGGTCGAAAAATTGGTTGACATGACTCATCTTTAATTCGGCGACCACGCTCATTGTTCGACGATCAGATCGTGAGTGAAATATCATGAAGTTTGGGACCAACACTATCTTGCGGGCTAAAAATACAAAAAAATTAAAGAGAATCGTTTCCATTTTCTCTTTATTCACAATTCAGCGTCAGCGTAATTGAATGATCTAGTTCAGGTATTATTGTGGAAAGAAGAATAAGCACATTGTTAATAGACAATTAACGTTCTGTACTAATAAGAGATTTATAAAGGCCAATAAAGCATATATTTCGCGTTGTTTTAGAACAATTAATATTTTTTTCAAAAAAGTTCCTCGATAATAAGTTTCTAAATTAAATTTTCTACATTTTAATACCAAAAACTTGAGTCTTGTATAGAGTCATATGGGAGATCATTAAAGGAGTTTGAAGGGTACTTTAAAAAATCTTTTTTTACGATATCTGGTCACGTGACTTACCCATCGTTCTGATAATTTGCGTTTCTATGTAATTTGAGGCGCTGAATCAGAAAATGAAAAAAAAATCAATTTTTCTACAAAATTTGGACTTTTTATAAAAAAAACAAAAAAAAGAGTATATTTTGGGTCCACAGGCACCCCCATGGGTCGGTTACGGGTCATATGTTTTTTCGGTTATTATAGGTGAAAAGAGCATGCTGAAAAACATGGTGGTGTTTTTCAAAAAAATAATTTTTTGACCGATTAGAATACATCTCGTTATTGGCCTTTAACCGTTTCGAAATTTGCATACCTTGGTGCTTCAACGATTGAATTAATGTTAATGCTATATGTTATTCTGTTATTCGGAATAAGGGTTAAATCTTTTTTTTTTTGATTATCTAGAGCGACGATATTTTATTTTAAAAAATTTAAAAAACAAATAAATTTTTAAATTCATTAAAAAATAATTTGTTGAATGCTAAATTAACAAAAAATGAAAAAACATTATTCAAAAGACTAATGTAAAATGAAATGATACATATTAAATTAAATTTTGCTGTATGTATTTTATCGTGACGATTAATCTCTTGTAATATAATGCTAACAGTTAAAGGCACTGATGTGACGATGTAAAAAATATTCAAAGACATTATTGAATTTCCAAAATTGAGTTTTTTACGCATTGACAAATTACGATTTGTTTTTTGCTTGGACAAAAATAATCTTCTAATTAGCATTATATTGAGAGCAAAAATTAAATTAAATGGTATAAATACTCTAAATAGCCCGGTCAAGACATTTCTAAAAATTAACAATTTTACATTACCAGTGCACTGATAGTCTTTTTTAAAAATGACATCTTTTTCACCAAGGTATAACCAAAAATTTGGTAAATTAATTAAATGTAGTAATCCAAAAAAGAAGCTTAGAACGATTTTAATTGACCTAGTACTTTTGAATAATCCATGTTTTTTAGAAGTCTTTACTAATAAAAGTATATTCGTTGTTAAAATAACTCGGGTCCACACAGACATTTGTGCAAATAAACGAATATAAAAATGGATGAATTTACACGAAAAACTTGATATTAATTGAATATCTTTGCGTAGACCAATTGAAAATAAATGTACAAATGTGGTTAATAATACTAAAATATCCCAAATAGTTATTGCCAAGTGTAAATTTCCGTTTGGTGTTTGAAATTTTATGGTCGTGAATATTTTTAGTGATATAAAGTTTAAAAAAAGGCCAATTGGTACAAGTGTTATATTAGCATAAAATAAAATATCATGAATAATAACATCAATTCTATTGAAATATTCAAGTTCGTTTATTGAGAAATTAGACATTTTTGGTTTTCAACTAAAAGAACAATAATATTTTATTTTTAATTTTCTAATAAACCTAAAAAAAACGAAAGATTTAATTTTGCCTTTTAATGTAATTCAGTTAAGTTTTTTTTGTCCCCTTAAGCTCATTAATATAAAATGAAATAATATTCTTTTTAGCTGTATCGATTTTTTTTATTTTGTTATAATTGATGGGATTATTTTTGAAAAATTGTTGACTGTAGAAATATTGATCGAATAAAAGGGTTCATAATTCAATTAGTTTAGTATTTAATCTACTGCACGGCTCTTGAAAAAAAGGCATACCCCATACCGTTTTTTTAAATTTTTAAATTTAACTAAAATTGTAGGACCTGGTATCCTTTAAAAACAACACCGAGCGACAATGCATATAAACAACACCGGGTGTAAATCACAAAAATTAAATAAATTATTCATTTTTTGTCGCTAACTTTATTCCTAGAAACGTCATAATATACCCAAAACACCCTTGTATACTTCCAGATACACCTAAAAACTGATATTATTTTCGGATAGAGAGTGAAAAGATCTATCAGGAAATGTGTTTATTTTATTGTGGATATGTGGTTAAACCCTTAATAAATCGAAAAAAACAGTTGGAACCGTAAAAACAGCAAAATGATACACCCTACGTAAATCGTAAAAATTAAAGTTAAGCTTGTAAAAGTAAGATGATTTTTGGGGTTTTCGATCCTGAGAAACCCATAAATGTGGTCAGATTTGGCATAAGTATTCAAAGGTAGGATTGGCAAGAAAAAGAAGTCACAGCCTTGAGCAAAAGTGTGTTGATAAATCATTGAAAAGCATATTTTTTCAAAGGTAAAAGGTTGATTATGATATATCACCTGAAAGCTAAGATTCTCCAGTTGATGCTGGAATTTTTGTTGAAACGTTTTAGTAAATTTTTTATGAGCGAATTTAAGAAAATAATAGGAATGCACGGTTAAATTCTTTTATTAATATCTATCTTTCATTAGTGTTACAATATTAGAATTTTTCTAAACGTTTCAAGTAATGGAAAATTAAGGTAGCGGAAAAAAAATCAATAATTTATTTTCTAATTTTTGAGATTTACACTCGGTGTTGTTTTTATGTATTGTCGATGGGTGTTGTTTTTAAAGGATACTAAAGACCTAAGTTTTTTTTTTAATTTTATTTTCCGGTACAGTATGGTGGACTGGTATGGTAAGATGGTACGGTACGACTGGATGGTCAAGACTTGACTTAATACTTGAGGAAAAACTTTGATGCAAGCAGGGTTTTTACAGTGTTTTTCGACTGATTTTATGGATAATCTTCATACTGGTTATTCACCGACTTACAAAGACAAGTAAGAATTGCTGACAATGAAGTAAATTACCGCTGATTACGAGTTGTGGTATATAATGACTAAAAATGTTAAAAGCTATTTCCTAAATTCCGCGCCTTCATGATATAAACACACAGTATTTTTATTTTGCTTTACCCTGACCTGGTTTGAAAAACATATTTTTCATTGTGATTTAACTCAAACAATAAAAAAACAATTCACAGTCTAAGACACGACAAAGATGAGTTTCAAAAATAAGAAATGTTGGGGAGACAATGACAGTGATACTCCGAACGATAAGCATAGTGAAAAGCCTGATCTCAAATTAAGGAAAAGAAAAAAAATTATGGAAAGATTTATCTCAATAAAATTAATGATAGATTGTCAACCTTAGAGTCGGAGTCTAGTTTTACCCAACAAACTCATTTTAGTTGTCAACTCATTGTACAATAATAATGATGCATTAATGAGCAATAAGCATTTTCAACGATTTTCATTGAGGAAATTCAATGAAAATAATGTGTTATCATTAGAAGTTCAATTTTATTTTAGAATTTAAATTTTAAAGATTAATATTTATCTTTATTTCAAGTCCGATGATTCTAATTAGCATATTTTAGTGTTTGGCCAAAAATCTTTCTTTTTAAAAATCGAATCCAGGAGAGAATTAGAAATCTGAATTTATTACCTATTCCCGACAAGTTATCATCTAAAAATGTTTGCTCCGTAAAAGCTAATTTCGAGTTCTCTTTGAAAATTCATGGTCAATGCCCAGTGAGATATGGTATTAGCTATTAAGCAAGAGACTAGTACACGGTTGGTCTATTGAGTTTACGTAGATAAATTTAATGATTAATTTAAGGCGGAATTTCCCAAGTATCGGAGGACGGATTAATGAGGTTTGACTGTAATCACCAAGTTAGTTTTGTCATTAAAGCCGTCTAGTGGAATAAGTGAACATCTTTGATTTCTTCCTAATATCTTAAAGTTCTTTCTTAAAAAAATTTACTTTGGATTTAACCATATAAACAAAAGCTGGTAAAATGTCTTATGATTTCAAGTGACTATTCCCTTATCTAAATACTAACGTAATTACTCGATTTTAGTGACATGTCACCAACGTTTTTTGCTGAGAGAACGTGTTTATCTTTGAGTAAATTTTTTACCCATTTAATGTTAAAAAATATGCAACTACAGTCTACGCTCGGTTTTATCCCCCCATCGGTTCCCCAAAAAAGATGGGATAAATTCGAATAGTGACAAAAATGAATATTAACAAAAAAAGAATTTGAAAAGCAGCAATTCGATATTAATTAATAAAATAAAAATTATGAACCAGAAAAATTAGTTTTTTGCATCGTTATTTGGAAAAATAACGAAAAACCAAATAAATTAACATTCCTGGTTTTACTCGTCAAATTCGAAGTCTGTCTTTAGAACAAAGTCGTTATTATTTTCTAGTATTTTTAGCTCCTTAACATTTGTAGCCATTAGATCTCATGTTAATCCTTCATTTGTTTTATCATCAGACTAAAAAAGTGTCATTTAATATGTCCCATTTGTTTTTCTTTGTTATTTTTAAGAACATTGCACGAGTTATCAAATTTTAAGACTTAATATTACCTGTACTAGAGTACCCCGATTATGGTTAACGTCTGAAAAATCATCAATATTTTAATTTTTATATGAAAAATCAGGAAAACGAATGAAAACGGAGGAATTTTCTCACAAATCACAAAAGTATTAAGATAAATCTATAATCACTTGATACCGAATATTTACCTTAAAATAAATAATGTCCAGAGTCGACACAGATTGCAAAATTTAAGGGAAAATAATGAGAAATAATGTAATCTGCAATGCCATATCGATTTTGAAATGTTGGTCTTTTATTCCAAACTGTTTCATTAAAAATTCTAATATTCCTCATCTTGTTTCGCGTTCTATCTCGTTCTTTTGGATCGAATTTAGCAAATTGTATCGTCTCTGGTGATAGCGTGTTTTTAAAGAGTTAAAAATCCCAATGAAAAAGAAACCTTTAAAAAATATTTCCTTGACTTTATGCTACTAAATTTAGTCTAACTACGGAGTGTATCGAGTTAGGAGTGACATCTCTTTTGAGCGAGATTTTTTCATTTTTTTTTTCGAGTGATAAATGGTTCTCTAGACCAAAATCTTTCGGAATAATAAGGATGGATATGTCAGATTGGAATAAACCTACCAAGAATCATTTTTGATCTTATTCTGCTTTATGTCGCAACTATAACGGACATCGGTCATTTTCTTTAGATCATGATCGATTTATCCAAAAGTTAAGATTGTAAGCTCAATCTTCCGATTATGCTCGGCTTAAATTTCTTCCAATAAAAAATAAAGAGGATCACTTTTTTTTATTGTATCAATCAAATGACCGCGGTGTCAAATTGACACTTTTTGTAAAATTTTATTAATGCGCCAAAGGTTCTAAGCAAATGTTTTTTTCTTTTTGCAATATGAATTTAAAGCCCAATAAGTAAAGGGATCACGATGAATAAAACTTTTTCTCGAATAATAAACTATTTGGACGTAGATTACCGTGGGTGTCAACTTGACAACGGTTTGAATTGAACTATGTAGCATTAGAATTAGAATTTGGAGCCCAGCCATAATTATAAAGCCAGCAAGGAGCCCTATAATCTTAACCTGAATATTATGATCAATTTTGAACACCTCTCTCTTTTTTGTATCATGAAATTACTTCTTATCAATAATATCCATCCCTTCAATAATTTTAAATGATCCTTTTGTTGTTATAATGGAATATTTTTTGATCCGTTTAGGATTTTTGGGATTTTGAGACAAAACTTCACATTGCCTAGAACTTTGTAAACCAGCAACCGATTTACAGGCATATTAGAAAAAAAAACGCTAAGCTTTGTAAGACACTAAATTCATAATACGAACCAGCAAAAAGGATAGGGTCTAATACTCAAGATTTAGAAACAAAAGTAGATAAGAAAGAAACAAACAGCGTTTTATGGATATATTGCACGGCTCCTGAAAAAAAAGGCGTACCGTACTGTACAATAGTACAGTATGTGATATAGCCACATCTCGCTGATATCACTGGTTTAGTTAATTAACTTAACTTTAGAAAGTTTAGTTAGTTTGAGCATAAAAGCATGCTCAAGACGTCTGACGAGAGCATCGGATAGACGGGCCCAAAGGTACTAATGTAAGACACGACATCTGGCGACGAGGAAAAAAGTTAGAGGAGTGTAGATGCACACACCCTGGCGACGAAGGATATGTCTTATAGTGCGTGCTGAAGTAATTTGACAAGAGTCAGTTAGTACTGGCCAAAAAAATAATAGTCTAGAGCCGATACCGGTCATTGGCAGACCCAATGGTCGTCATTTCCTGACCTAGTTTTTGCTTAAAAACAAGGGGGAAGATGTGATATAGCGACATCTCGCTGATATCACTGGTTTAGTTAATTAACTTAACTTTAGAAAGTTGAGTTAGTTTGAGCATAAAAGAATGCAACGTCTAACGAGAGCATCGGATAGACGGACCCAAAGGTACTAATGTAAGACACTACACCGTCTTTTGAAATTTTGTTATGAATATTTATGGGAAAACTCAGAAATAGAGTATATTGAGAAGAGAGAAAGGTAACTCATTTTAATTTCAATTATGGTGATATTTAAGAGAGAATTTTTGAGATAAATTTCACTTGAGGCAAAAATTTTCACAAAAGGAGGCAAAAAATTGTTTAATTAGTTTTAAAGTGCAAAATGAGAACAGGGATTTCGAGATTGCATCCGACGAAAGAGAGTTAAAAAACTCAAAAAAAAAATTAGTTTTGGAAGCATTTGATCAAATGAAAATCACATTAACTAAATTATTTTCTTCTTTGTTGAAAGTGATTTAGTAAAATTATTTCTGTTTATTTGGACTTATCAAGAATTTAAAGATCTTTTATTTCATTAAAATGAGAAGAGAAAAAAACATGAAGAAGATGGTCTATAAAATAACACGACTATGAAAATTGCATACCATATTAAAAATAAAAAAAAAAGTAAATTGATAATAAGGAAGGATAAGTGGAAGAAAAATGAAAATTTTAAATAAAGGATTTTACAAAGAGATAATATATAAAACGATAGTTAAGGCGATTTCCTACAAGACTGTATATATAAAAAGTCCATATGACTTTTCATTGTTTAGGTACAAGGCTCCAAAGTGACCATACCCAAAAAGAGGTTTTTTTAGGAAGATTTAACTTCATACTTTCATTTCAAAAACTCTCTTAGTTAGTACAAAAATGCTTCCTCTACAAGCTTAAAAAAAATTAGAACTTTATCTCAAATAGTCTCATTAAAACTTCCATTAGGCCAAAACACCCAAATTTCAGTATTCTGAATATTTAACTATGAAGAATATCGTTTTGAAGGATGGGATCGACATTTCTATAACATATCGAAAATTCAGCTTGGACTGATGATCCCTTAAGGAAATAGTCAATATCACCCAGGGTTACCCATGCCTAGCCCCTAAAGGGGAAAGAAATCGACTATTTCCTTAAGGAATCATCAGTCTAAGCTGAATTTTTGATATGTTATAAAGTTCGGTTCCAAATCCAAACCGATTTATTAAAACAGGTTCTAATCTCAATTGTTCATGACTCGTAAGGCCGAAAACAATTAGATGGATTTTATTTTTAAAAATCAGTTCTGACTAGAACAATCAGCGGAAATCCATCCGTACCGTACCTAAAAAGTGCGGTACGCTTTGATAAGTTTGGTACTGTACGTTACGCTTTGCTTAGTGGTTCAAAGCTAAGTCTAAATAGTTGTGGAGTTCGCAGATTCGGCTCGGATGAGTGACGCTATTTATGAAGAACGTCCTACAGTCACTAGGATGGATGCCAAAAGCATACAGTGGTTCTTGCGAAAATGTAACGTTCCATTTGGAACGCCTTCAGAACGGTCTTCCAAAAGGGTTTAATTTTCGTTCCTAGACTCATTCGCTTCTAAGGAGAAACGAGTAACAGGATGGGAGCCTTTTGGATAATATTTGAGACGAGAACCGAACTGTTTTCAAAAAATTCGTTCCAAATGGAACGTTACATTTTCGCAAGAACTACTGACCGTCCTGGTAAGACCCCAAGCCAGGACGAGAAAATGGGAGGGCGACATGTCGTTTTTAGACCTTTAATTTCTAAGAAGAGACAATACTTTATTTAATAATTGCGTTAAACATAAAAATTAATTAAAACTCAAAAAATATTTTTTACACATAACTTAACATTCATTTTAAAAATAAAAAAAACTATTTGCTAATTGTCATGATATTCATTAATCAATTGTTCTAATTCATCTGCCGAACGACTTAAAAAAGCTGCTGATTCTCTATAACTTGTAATGAGTGATTTAACTGTTTGAATCTCATTTGAACTTAACTTTGACAATTTACTACTTAATTTAAGTTTAGACGATGCCAATGTAGATGTTAAACTGCTTTCATTTTTGTTCATTTTTGGCATATTTTTACCATTTTGATGATAATGATGATTATTATTCGTACTCATTTTATGATCAATACCATTTTCTTTTTTTTGTACAATTGGTGGTGTAAATGAAGGACCAGCAGGTGTTGGTGTCGATGGTGACGAACTACTCGGAGTCGATGTCATATTAGGTCTAAACAAATTTTGAAAATTGTTAAAATACGGATTGAATGTATTCATATCCGGAAATCTAAGAAGAGGATTCGAATTTGCCAAGCGTAATAATTCAGGATCAAATAAATTTTGATTCCAAAATGGATTCATATTGGCAGGTAGTCCCGGTTTTTGTCCGATTGATTTAAAATCATAAAAAGGAGATTTTGTAGGTTGCTCAGGAGATGTTTTAAATTTTTTATGTTGTGTTGATTTTAAATCGGTTTTGATCGAATGTTTTTGTGATGATGCAGACGATGATGATGAAGATGGTGATGGTAGAGAAGTGTAACCAGACGAAGAGCTAGCTCTTGATTGTTTTGTTTCAGTTGGTGATAAACTCGAGTCGAACTCGTCAAGACTAAAATCAAAATCGTAGTTTATGAGAACTTTTTTAGCTTGTTTTATGATGTGATTTTTATGAACAAGTGAAAATTTATGTTGAACTTTTTCGATTATTTGTCTCGTTAAACGATCAAAGTCTTCTCTTGAGTTGTTTAAATCGTTTATGTTCTTTTCGATTTGAGATTTAATGTATTCGAGTAGGTCTGTTTCGATTGGAGTTTCTGATGGTTGTGAAACATTTAGCTCGTTTTCTATTTCTTTATCGCTCAGACTTTTCTTTTCTTCGTCAATGATGTGCTCGTCTTGCTTTTCATTCTAATCAAAATAAATGAATTAAATTTCTGATACTCCAAAGACAGAGACAGATTAAGATTTAGTTCATGATAAATGATCCACTTCGCTCATACATCGAGCATCGAGGGCCTGAATTTATGGAGTCTGACTTAAGTGTGTTCCCCATATAAAAAAAACCAAGTTCCTTATATTTAAACGGGTCGAAAAAAATTTTAATTTTTGAATAGGGGGTCTAAGTTTGACCTTTAACGAAGTAGACTTGGGAAAACTGTTACAGTCATCCCTCGATAATCCGAACAGAAATAGCCCTCATTAAAAGTAGTTCGGATTAAATTATTCGGATTATCAAATTAACCGAATTTCTGTAAAAATTGAAAAAAAAATCGGTTAAACAAAAAAGTTTATGGCAAAAAATAAACTTAAAGTAATGTTTAAAGTTATAACGAACGCTTAGGCAAACGAGGTATTTTTTAAAAAGATACGGCAATCAGAGACGTTATTTATGTTGAGTAAGATGTGAAATTTCTACACGCACGAATTAATTGATTGATAACGTTTATTTTCACACATTTTATGGGTAAATAAACAAGAATCGATACACACAAAAAGTGGATGTGGATTTTGAAAAATTTCATTTATTAAGCCACAAATTAAAATAAAAAAAAGAAAAAGGGGTCACAAGTTCAGTTTAATTATTAAGTAATAAAACAATAAAAAAAGTACCATTACTTTCATTATCGTATAAAAGTTTTTTTAGCACATTTTTAGTAAGTTTTATGATATATTTATTACATACTATATACTTTAATTCACTTATAAAAGAACATAATTTGCATGAATTAAACGGTTCCTCTGATCTTAATGTTGACAGAGTATTTTGTAAAATTAATAGAGCATCAGTCGTAAATCAAATTGATATAAGAGTAGCTATATCACCATCAGAATTGACCAAAGTGGATGTGAATAAGCATTGATTTTTTTTGGACGACTCAACCTGAATATGCTCTTCATCTATTACTCTATCTTTATTTAAAAAAGATTCAAAAGATGGTTTAAAATCATCCAGAAGAATATTCTTTAAGAACTCTTTAAATTTTGATGCATCGTTCGACTTGAAACATTTAGATTTTTTCGACTCTCGTTCACAATTAAAAGTAATTAAAGTTGAAATTTCAACTATAATTCAAATAAATCCATAGAAATTAAACCGTAGACCTTCGATTACAATTGGTAATTGTGATCGAAAGTTTACGGTAATTGATTAGAAGAGTTTCTCTTTTTGAAGATTTCAATGAAGTACATTAAAAAAAATTCTCAATTTGTGGGTAAATAACTAATTAATTCGTACAGGTAAGAAAAAAAAATTGTTTATTTTCAGGTAAATTGTGTGTGTTTATACAAGATATTTACCCACATTTTGTGAGGAAATAAATTCACTCTAATTGATTAACTAAAAAATACAAATAATTTCTTTTCCATGTATACAATTAGTTTTTTTTTCATGTACATACCGTAATGTCAATTTAAGTTATGAATTTTTTTTTAAAAAGTCCAGTATTAATAGTGCTTATTAAAAGATTCAAACGCTTTATACCATTGACAGCCTCAATCTCATCAACTTCGACATCAAAATTTGAGATCTTTGATATGTCAATCATATATATGAATTCATTATTGACTGGCTGTATAGTTTTGTCCATGTTTTTTTTTTTGAAATATTCGAATTAAAAAAAACAAATAACATTAATTTTTGGGAATTTAGCCACCAAAATTTTGTCCGAATTTCAAATTAATCCGTATAAAAAATTCGGATTGTAAAATTAATTTTCAATTAGATCTAATAGTAGGAAGCCGTGAGCCACCTATTTTTGTTCGGATAATCGAAAAATTCGGATAACAGCAGAGTCGGATTATCGAGGGATGACTGTAGTACTATTTCAAATTAGCCCATTAAAGATACCTATTATACTGATTCATAAAAGATAAAATTAAAATGTTGCTTTTCTAGGGGATACCTTAAAAAAGCACACACCTTGGATTTTTTAAAAAAGCACATAGGGGTGAGGTCAACATTTAAACTGATAGTATAGAAATGTTTCTTCAAACAAGAGCTTTCGTTTACGATATGGGTACCGTATTTCCTTGCTGATAAGTGCCCCGAAATTATTACTGATAGAACTCAATGCGCTTGATCTGAAGATAAAAAAAGTGAAAGTGACTTAATATTCGTTCGACTATAAAAAGGGGGTTTAGGGGGGCGCTTATCAGCAAGAAAATACGGTACCCATATCGTGACCATTGAATGTGAATTTCATAAAGAAAATTTAAAAAATACTTAAAATACGTCCAGACCCCTACGAAATCCCTTGCACATCCACAAAACACCCTTCATTTTTACATATCACTAGATAAAAAATTTAAAGAGCTACAAAATGGTAGTCTCATAACTTCAATATCATTTTTATTTTTTGAAAACAAAAAGCAAATTTCAAATTACATTTTTTTAATTTTTTGACATTTCATCTGAGGGAAGGCCAAAAACATATATTTTTTACTGCTTGTCTTGTAGAGCAGAAAATTCTGAACAAAAATGGGTATTAGATTTTTCATTTTTTAAGCTTCGTTAAGGATGGTCAAATGTTTAAAAAGGTGCTAAAAATCAAAAAATTTCAAAATCTAGGAATTTAAATTTTTTGACGAAATTTTCATAATCGAGTGACTCTCATTTCTCAAAAATTTCCTTACCCCCTGAAAAATTGAGAAATAAGTTATTATCGATTTTACGAGCTATCAAATAAAAATTTCATGTTTTCTTTATATCGAATTTTTTTTACGCTTTATAAGAGTTCTGATCCCTTAATTTTTACGACTGGTTCCTATAGAGCCTTTAACTATCTAAAAAAAGAGGTTCACAGATTATTTGTATGTTGATATATTGAGATATTTAGCTTGAAGAAAACGACTCCTTGAGGATGGCCTAATGTCAAAAGTCGAGCTTATCTAGATTTCCAAAATCTTACATAATATGCGTTCTAAATTCTAAATAACCTAAAATTTTAAAATTTCGGATTCTTAAAAATTCTATAATCCATATGTATGAAAACCTTTATTCATAAGTAAGGATTCCCTTGAAAAAATACTGTTTTCCTAAATTAACACGCATCAAATATCTCGGGGATATTCTGGTAGCAAATTTAACGCTCTTTCAGAATATGTTTAAATAATATGGGTTTGATTGGATAATAAAAAGTTATAGGTTATTGAGGGGTCTTGACACTTTAGAGCCCTAGGGGTTTGAAAAAATTGACTTTCAAAATTTTTTTATTGAAATAAATTTTCAACTCACCATCAATTTTGAAATGGAATGAAAACCGTTTTTTATAACTTCCGTTGATTCATGTGCATTCATTTTATTTAACAGATACAAAAAAAAACAAAAAAATTTTCAAAACTTTTTGTTGTTGTTGTTTTCTAAAAATAAAAAAAAAATTAAAAGCTAATCATTTTTATTAGTTTATTTAATGGTATCAAGTATTTTTCTTTCTATTTTATTGATTTTGTTGAAATCAAACAATCTTTATTATTAATTTCGTTTTTCTTTGTTCTTTTTTTTTTTTATTTCTCGCTTATTTTCCTTCCTGAATAACTAAAATAACATTTATTTCTTAACTCAATTACTTTTTATATAAAACATGATTTTTTAGTTCGTTTTTTTTTCGTTCTAATCTTTGATTGATGTAGATATGTTTAGCCTAGTTTTTTTTTATTTTCTATTTTATCAATCAACTCAGGAAAATAAAATAACTGATTTAAGTGTTTTAATTTAGTTGAAATATGGTTTAATTGAATCAAAATATTCACCCGGTTTGATTATGATTAATTACTCTGATAGTCTTAAATCCATTTAAAAGATAATTCCAAAAATCAATCAAATCACAAAACCCCACCCATTTTTTTGACAGTAAAACTGT
This sequence comes from Brachionus rubens, assembly GCA_022207745.1. Taxonomy (NCBI): domain Eukaryota; kingdom Metazoa; phylum Rotifera; class Eurotatoria; order Ploima; family Brachionidae; genus Brachionus; species Brachionus rubens. Next base: position 791,785 of record JAJVHD010000045.1, on the reverse strand, counting down.
AATCTACGTCCCCAAAATTTGACTTTTTTTTTTCCACGACCGGGGCCTAGGGCAAAGTACCAGGTAAGGTTCGGTGGCATTCATGTATCCCTCAAACGTAGGTTTTGGCCATGTATTCTGGAATATATCGAGAATACTTCAAGAATACATAGATATGTATTCCGGAATACTAATATGTATTCTTTGTGTATTTCATCTATTCTTCGGACGACAAAAAATTTTGCAAAGAATCCTTATAAGTATTCTAGTACTTATAAGGATACTTGCTGATTTATTCTGGAATAGATCAAGAAAAAATTTAAAAAAATACATCCATGTATTCCAGAATACATCAAGAACACACGAAGGATACTATAAAAATACACAAAAAATACTTGAAGAATACATAGATTATTTTTAAACAATACTTGCAGAATACTCTAGGGGAAAATTGGAGAAATTAAAATACACACCAAAAATGATAGTTATTTTTTTTACAGAAGTCCAAAAAAGACATTAAAGGAAATATTCTTTTTTTATGCATTGGAATAATGCAGCAAAGCATACTGTATTTCCTTGCTGAAAGAGGTGTGCATCAATTACCTAAGTAACATATGAAGAACATGCAGAGGCATAGACCTCAAAGATTGAAGAGTAAATTCTCGTTAAATTTTACATGTAACCAAACCTGAATACTCGGGTTTTAGCGAACTTTTTGATTGGCTAATTTTTTTTTTTCAACCAATCTGAGATTCCACTAAAACCCGAGTATTCAGGTTTAGTTAGATGTAACATTGAACGAGAATTTACGGCAATATACACCATTATGCTTTATGGTCGTTAGCCATCTAACAGCGAGCAGTTCGGTTTCTCTCTTATACCATTCCTGGCTTTTTGAGCTAAAAAACTCAAGGCATCCAGCTTCAACTTGGTCTTGTTTAGTTAAATTCCGACCTCTAAGGAAATGAGCAGAGACAACAAAAAATTGCGTTTTTTTTCTCAAAAAATTGTTGCAAAATTGCATCATTTTTTCCAGAAAATTGCGATGAAAATTGCATAAAAATTGCGAAAAATTGCAAAAAATTGCGAAAAATTGCGGAAAATTGCGGACAATATTTGACAATTTCGAAATTTTTATGCTTTTTCCGCCTTCAGAAACTTAAAATTGCATAAAAATATAATTAGATCACTAAAAATTTAACTCTACATTGAAAATGAAAAAATTTGATAAAATTTTTAGAAAAAAAATTAGAAAGTAGGAAAAAAAATACCTAAGAAACTGTAAAAAATAAAGCTTTTAATGTAAAAATTCATTAAAAAAAAGTCGATCCCTACAAAAAGCCTTTAAAAAAGGCAATATTTGCAAAAAATTGCAAATTAAAAAAAAATTGCGAAAAATTGCGAAATTGCGATCGCAATTTTTTGTCGTCTCTGGAAATGAGCCATTGAGGGAAAAAGATGATAATCAGAAGAGGAAAAGTCTGGATTATATGCTGGATGAGGGAGAAATTCAATCCCTTCCAGTTCTACAATTTTTATCTCTACAAAACTACATTACTGTTTTCAGAAAATTTTTTTAAACATTTTTATTCCTCCAATTTTCCCCCTGAGTATTCGGCAAGTATTGTTTAAAAATAATCTATGTATTCTTCAAGTATTTTTGATGTATTCCGAGAGTATTTTTTGTGTATTTTTATAGTATCCTTCGTGTGTTCTTGATGTATTCTGGAATGCATGGATGTATTTTTTTAAAATGTATTCTTGATCTATTCCAGAATAAATCCGCAAGTATTCCAGAGTACTTATAAGGGTTCTTTGCAAAATTTTTTGAAAATGTATTTTTTGTGGACTGAAGAATACATGAAATACACAAAGAATACATATTAGTTTTCCGGAATACATACCTATGTATTCTCGATGTATTCCAGAATACATGGCCAAAAACTACGTTTGTGGGATACATGAATGTGGGTTCTAGCATTCGTTACGGTCTGGTATCGTGAGGACAACACACTGGTAAAACGCGCTCTTTGACTTGAAATGAAAATCAAAGACAACTAAACTAATGGCATCACTCACTATAGAACCAACAGAACTTGTGCTCTTGAAAAGAAAACTTACATTCAGAAGATACTATATAAACTCAAAAATATCCCTGGATGAGCAAAAGAGGATATCAGAGCTCATAAAGAATGCTTATTAAGGGCCATAGATAAAAAATTACATCGTTTAACTTTACTTTTTTTTTACTTCTTCAAAAATGAGATTGATTCTAATAGAATAGAGGGCGTGGCCGAGTGGATAAAACAACAACTTTGGCAGCTAGTGCCACGAGTGTTGTACTGCTAGGAAACGATTTGACTAGAATCATCGACTAGTCATTCTCTAGATGACCTGATACTAGAACAACTTTGAAAATCTTCGTATCGGAACTCGCGAATGAGTGTGACTTAAAATAAGGGTGTCGAAAGATGGAAACCTAGGGTTGTACCTAAAACACGGAATCCAATTACGGAACGGACTAAAAAAAATTGTTAATTTATTGCAGATCAGCACATTCATGACGTTTTTTTCTAAATCATCGTGATAAAAATATTTTAAAAAAATTTGATCCACAGCTCCACGTCAATACAAGTAGAATCTCATACCCTAATACAAGAGAAGTAAACTTATTTTACCATGAAGATCCAATCTTTTACGATAGCTTTAATTCTTTTAGACCTCTACTATTTATTATTTATATAAACGATATGTTGAACCTTGTACAAAACAGTTGTGAAGCTTATGCTGATGACATGAAGATCTTATCAACAGTCAAAATTTCAACTCGATCTATAGTCTCCAATCAGATATAGGTTTGCGAGTTGTCAAAGATGTGGTTAACTCAACTTAATGAAGATAAATGTAAAGTTTTCATATTGGTAGTAGTAATCCCGAGTTTGGTCGGCTTGAAACCACTAAGTAAGTCAAAATGTGAAAGAGATTAGGGTGTTTACATACAAAACGATCTAAAATGGGACAAAAGCTTTTGAATATCCTTGCAGTGAGACTACCAAGTTATTGTATTGTTCTAAGGTTAGACCGCACCTGGAGTATGCTGTCAGTTCAAGGTGTCCATATTTAGAAAAAGATATAAATAAGCTAGAGAAAGTTCAACGAAGAGCAACTAAGATGATTCCAGATCCCAGAACTACGTGATTTGGATTATCAAAAACGTTTGTCAATGCTAGATTTGACCAATCTAATAACGAGAAGATTAAAGGGTGAATTCATGCAAACGGACATAGTGGTAAAAACTTAAGAATACAGTGTGTCTAATAAAGGAAACAATTACAGTTTAAACACAAGATCCGAAACCCGAATATCTACCAAGAGAAAAACCAATTATTGTCTAACACGTGAACAACTAAGAAATTGTCTACATAGACTTAACTTTTTTACAAATAGAATTGTGAATGGATGGAACAAACTTCCGGAAGAAGTGGTAAACGCAAAGAACCTGAATTGTTTCAAAGCGAAGCTTGATGTTTGGATGTCGAAACAAGAAGAAGCGACTGCTACAGCTCTTTAGAGTTATGCTTAGATACCTTTAAGCTGCAGTTTAAACTACTACTACTACCATTTTTTTTACTTTTATCTAAACTTTATTTTCTTTAATAGACGATTAAAATGTTAAGACGATAGTTTATAATGGTCAAACCAAGGTGCTTTAATGCATTTCTAAAAATAGGCCGCTCATTTTGAGGTCATATTACCATTTAAACAAGAACGGTAAATCAAACAAAGGCTTTAATAAAGTGTATACAGTACTACACAACGATGATCAAGACAAAACGCCATGAATGTGCTGTTCTATAATAAATTAACAATTTTTTTTAAGTCCGTTACGTATTTTAGTAGGAATTGTGTAAAAAATATTCCGTATTTTATGTAAAATTCCGCATTTTAGTTTTGAGAAATTTCGTATTTTTTTAAGAAAACCACTCCGTATTCCGTAATTTAGTAGGCGTTCCGTAAAAATTCCGTATATTAGTAATTTCCGTTTTATGGATTCCGTATTTTAGGGTCTAATTCCGATCCGTTCCAGCGTTAGATCTGCACAGAAAAATTACTCCGAGTGAACCCAATTTTCCTAAGGTTCATGCGAAGTAAAACGTCCTCATTCTCTGAATTTTTAATTTCTGAAATTATATATACAATCTACGAACCCGAAAACCCCATTATTTCATGAGGGTACAAAATCAAACATTTTGACTGAAAAAGTCCCTTTTTTATACCGTTTTCACTCGAGTATGGCTTTAGGGAAATTTTTTCCCAATCGTTTATGGTCCCAGCGTCAACGGGAACTTGTTTGCTGTCAGACCATATCTAAAAATCAATTATATCTAATTCGATTCATGTGTCACACAATGGATATAAAGAGCACATGGATATTTGGCTGCAAAGATCTTGAGGGGAGGGTAAAAATTTGTTAATATTCGACTCCCGTGAATAAATTAATGATCCGCGTTATTCGGAGTGGCAGATTACACTTGTCAGTAAAATATATATATAGATTTAGGAAACAAAATTATTCATGATTTTTACTTCCTCGGGTCCAGGGTGCTTCTTTATCACCTGGTTTGTGTAAAGGTAATTGGGTTGATAACGACCTTGTGATGAAATCTTAATTTTACTCAATTTTTCATCAGTCTTTTTGTTTGAGACTTAAAATTTCAATAACCTACGTACCTTTAATTAATGTAAATATAACAAAATCTAATTTGACTGGTAATACGCTTTAAAAAAAAAGAAGAAGAAAGAATAACTATTTTGTTTGTGTTTAAGCATAGCCTGACTACTCTTAGCAAGACGCTAATTAAAAGCTAAAAACGCAGCCAAAAGGCTTGTATGACTTACGGGGTTGTATAACATAAATTTTATTTATATAAATAAAGTTAAAAGCTTTTATTTTGTTAATTTCGCTTTCTCTTTGGCGTTTTTGGTATTATATCATACTTTAACCTCTTGTAACCGAAACTCTTTACAAAAAATTCTATTAAAAAAATAAACAAAGTTTGAAAAATTTTAAAAAAATTCCGCGCACGCTGAATCTAAAATATCAATATCTAGAAATGTTAAATATATTATCTCTACTAGTTAAATAAACTAATTTGATTGCGAATCATAAACTTACAAAATTCTTAGTAGGCTAAATCAACAATATTGTTCTAGAGTAAAAAATGCTCACTCTAGTTACTAAAGTTAAGTATTCTCCTTCGGGTGAATACGCTTGGTTTGTGGTTCCAAGCTAAGTCTAAATAGTCGTCGAGTTCGCAGTCGAGTTAGACTCGGATGAGTGACACTGTTTATGATGAACGTCCCACTGTAACTAAGAACTCGTAACCATGCCATGGCCGGTCCCAAGCCCGGATGAGAAAATGGGAGGGCGATGAACTTGCATAACAGTTCGATACTTCACTCAAAAACCTTAACTAATTGTCACAAAAAATCTAATAGAATTTTTATTTTTGTTAATCTCAAAGTCTTAAGTTCTTTTTTATTTCTCTTCTTCTTCTTTAAAGGATTTAGTTATCGATTTTTTGTTGTTGTTGTTGTTTCTTTTTTTATGTTTTTTTGCTACTTGTGTTCGTTCAAGTCATTGTTAATTGCTTTAAAAAAATTGAAAATTAGAGTGAGTATGTGAGAATAAAATATTGCATCAAAAACTTTTATTACAAAACAAAAGAATTTTGAAAATAAATTTAATTATTTCAAATATGTAAATTAATAAAAAAGAGATAGAAAAAAAGAAAGTGTTTTCTTTTTTTTTGTAAAAAAAAATTTCTTCTAATTTATCTACTTAATTTGAATTGAAATCAGATTTGATGCGAAAAAATCTAAATAAGCGTTTTTTATTCTCTCTTTATAACTTTGAGATCTTGTGAATTTTTTTCTCTTTTATTCAATTATCAAATATATTATCAAAATAAATTTTGTTCTATCTCTTGTTGTTTCGTTTTTAATCTTTTAACAAAAAAATAGCTTCCTAATGGCAGTGATTTTAAGTGAAATGTTAATCATATGAACGTTCTCTCGTTGAAATTGTCTTAAATTACAAGTCTATCAATCAATACACCAAAAAACAAATTAGCCTTTTTTTAACCTATTTCTGTTTGGTCTTAATTAAAAAAATCTCTATTCATTATAATTTAATAAACTTTATTTTTGCTTTTCTTAATCAAAAACAATCGTTTGTAATTATAAAAATTTATTGAAAAATTTCACAAAAAATACACTTGATGGCTTAAGCTAATGAACAGTAATTTCAATGATGCATGGACACATGAACTTGTGAACTCAAAAAGTCTTTAGACTTATTAAATAAAGAATTTACTTGTTATCCTTTTAGGAAACAAAAACAAATTTTTTATAAAAATTAATTGATAAAGGTTTAACACAAGGAAAAACTTGCTGTGAAATTTTTTCACTTTATTCATTTCAATTCGATGAGATAAATTTGTTATGCACTGAGTTAAATCTAAGATTCCCGTCTGATATTTAAAATGGGGGGTTTTAGCAGACTAGAGAAAAATTGGAAATTTTAAGTACATGGTCTAGCTGGGTCCAATAAGTGTAGTATGGATGGACAGACTGAAGGTAAATTACTTTTTGGTTAGACTCGTTTACCTAGACCAAGCACTTAAAATTTCCAATTTTTCTATTTTGGTCGCGATTTCCGATGTTTACTTGTATTTTTCGGCTTTGTCTTCATATATTCGGCCTTTTCCGCATCAATAAAAATATTCGGTATCAAATTTGCAGTATCACGGACTTTCTAGTTCATTTTTGTCACGCCCTTTTGATGGTAAAGATGCCGTAACCCCAGGAAATGACTCCCTTCCGCCGGGGTTACTCTATCGCCGCCACTACTGTAAGGTGTGTCAATATTTGATGCATATTACAGACCGGATTATTTCATCTACTGTAGTAAAAATAAGCCTTAAGTCTTAAATAAAGATCTAAAATCTGTAGTAAAGTTACGTGAAGAATTGATGAAAAATTGAAAACTGATTAAAATCTTGCCTTAAATTTTAAATTTGAAAAAAAAAAGTAAAATATAATTTTGGCAGACCCATGAGGTTTATAAAATTAATTTTGACTACTCATGATCATCGCCAGATCCGCTTATTCAAAAGACTCTAATCCAAAATGGCGTTTTTTTGCTTGCCCACCAGAAAGAGAAGATGTCAAAAGTCAAACTTATGACATGCATTAAATTAAGGTCAATTTTGAAAATTCAACGGTTAAGTTTTTTTAGGAGTTTTCCTCGCAAATCCAAACTTCGGACATGCTTTAATGTTAAAACAAACAGTAAAATGTTATCAGTGTGGAAACTTGTTTGTCAGATTGTCAAATGAGATTTTTATGACTATTTCGTCTTGGTTTACGACTTCCTTATGAAGGGTTGAGGTTTGACTGGAAAATTCCCTTTCTTTTTACCGTTTTCACCCGTGTATTGCTTTTTTTCCCAATCTATAATGGCATTTGGTTGCAGAAAGCCTAGGGGTAGGGGGAAAATTTTTTATAATGAAACACCATGAAAAAATAGGTTTTCTATGGTTTTAGGGGTCGTAGATCACGGTAACAATATCAGAAATAACAAATTCAGATGACATGGAATTCAGATATAAGATGGTGTAATGGGATAAATGAAATTTTCCGAACGATAGTTTAGATGCAAAATTTTCTTTTATGTATACTTCGACCCTAATCCTTGTAGAGAATTTTTTCCTCTACAAGCAGATATATTTTTTTATGTCTTTATTCATATTGGCATAGGTACAGATCCTGACAAAAGGATTTTGGGGTAAATTGATAAAATGGCGGAAATTATGTGAGGGACTTTTTCACCCAAAAGAGATTTTAACATGTCAAAGTTAAACATATCATTAAGTAGCTAATCCTGTCCTCTTTTAATGAATTCTAAAGTTTATTTGAAAGAGGACAAATTAGCTACATAATGATATACATATACCTTCAACATGTTAAAATCTCTTTTGGGTGAAAAAGTCCCTCACATAATTTCCGCCATTTTATCCATTTACCCCAAAATCACTTTGACAGGGTTTTATAAACAAAATATATCGGTTGAGGATTTTTTGTTTATCGAAAAGCTTTATTTTAACTCTTTAAATCGTTACGGAAATTCATTCACCCAAAAATTTTGTCCCTTAATTCAGCATTCAGATAATCTGTTTTCTAGTGATATAATTTTCTATGATATTAAATACTACCGCCAAGTTTTTACCCGATATAAAGTATTTTGGACGCTAAACTGAAAATCGCATACATCCACTCCCCGTGTTCAAAATCTCAAGAAATACCCTTAAAAAAATTGCTTACACAAATTGTCTGTTTTTGGAAAGCTAACACGCGTTTGATCTACAGAAAATTTAGGATTCATAAAAATATCAAAACTAAGTTCTTTATGGTTTAAGGGATTTCAAACCTGAGTTTGTTCATCTCTTAAACAATTTAGATAAATTTAGACTTCAGAGTTCAAAAATATTATGCCTTCTCCTTAATTCAACAGAAATTTGAGTATTATGGCGTTTTAAGTTAAAAAATTATCAATATAAAGTTTAACTGAAAAAAAAAAGTTGCCATATACATTTTGAAAATTTTAGAAATGACCCCTTTAGGCTTAATACTAATGATATGCTTATTGACCAATATTATTTATACCTAAAATTGGTATTACATGAATCGAGTCAGCACTGTATTTGCCTAAAAAACTCTGATTTTACTTGAAATCATATCACTTCACAAAAATAATAAAAAAATTATTTAAGAAAGAAACAATACAAATTCACTTTTTTTTTGTCATAATAAAAAACAGAATAGAAGTGTTTCTTTTTATTTTTACCTTTACGTTAATTGGTTTTAGCCTTGAGACGTTTTAAAAAAAAATAAAATAAAAAAATTTCAAATCATTTTAAAAATATTGTTTAACAAATAAACTAATTATTTTTTTAAAAATAAAAACAATATAATGATACACTGAGTGGCTTCATATAAAATTATTTCCAGTGTTAAATTTTGCATAGACTTATTGGTTGATCCAACAAAAAAAATGTAGGTTAATTTTTTTTTTTAGAAGAACGAAGGTAAGTTTTAGGACTATTGAGAATAGTTAATTAAGAATCAGATCGTTTCGTTATTTTGAAATTTAATACTTTTAATTAAAAGTTGAGGGTTTATTTTTAAAGCATCAATATTGTTCAAAACAGGTCATAACACACAAAAGAGTTTTTTTTTGTTGTCATTGAAACTCGAGAGAGCCAAAAATTTAAATGATAAATCGATTTATTTTCTTCCTTAGTTTATTTTGAATTCGTGATTAACAATTTTAATTTTAAACAAGGCTTAAAGAGAGAGAGAGAATTTTCGTCGTTTATTTATTAGCTTTGTTTTCCGGTATTTTATTTTAAATGTTTTCAGCTCATATAAAAAAACTTAAAATGCTTTTGTTGATTTAGTTAGTTTGTCGATTTGACACATTAAAAGCTTTCCTATGAGTTATTTGAAAACGTACAATTGCAATTCAATACTTTCTTTTTTAATAATGTTTACCTTGAATGCATTTTTGTTTTTTAAAAAAGTTTTCGGATCAATTTTCCTCAATTAAATTATGATTGAATAGTTTTTAGTACTTAATTTATGTTTATAAGAAAGTCACTTGTTTGCGATTGTATTAGATTTCTTATTTCAAGTTAGATTTTTTTTAGTTTCAATAGAATTTTTCAATGAAGCTGAAAAGTTTTGAATTAATTTAAAAGTAAGGTATTCGAGATTTGTATTTATCTTAAGGTTATGCAAAACTTATCCAAATTTGAAAGATCTAAGCACAAAGGCGTGTTCTTCATATTTGAAAACTTAACCTAAATTTTGAAAACTTAACCTGGCGACTACAGACCGATTAATGTAACATCTATTTTATCAAAAGTATTTGAAAGAATACTCTGTCGGTTTAAACTCGAAAAAACAAAACACATATGGAAAACGAATAAACAACATGGATTTTTACCAGGAAAATCAACAATGGATGCCATCATAAAATTAATCGACGACCAGGGCCGGCGCCAGGAATATTTCGTCTTTGTGGCGAAGGGTCCCGTGAGAGGGGGGTGGGGGTCTACAGTCTCAATTACGAAAAGCTGAACCTATTTTCGTCATCTAGTATAGTGTAGAAAAAGGAAAATAATTAACGTAAAGGGGCGATTTTTACGAGATGTCGTAGCAATCGCGCCTTTGCATTACAAAAGTGAATCCTGAGATTGTTAGAGAATCATATCTTGTTGAAGCAGATGCATAAAAAATGGGAATAGAGTTTCCCCTTGGGCCTTTCTTTTACCATTTTCACCCGAATATGGCTTTTTAAAACTTCTTTACCAATCGATTTGGGTCCAAATCATGAGTACTAAAATGATAAAAAAAATTAAATTGACATTTCGGTTGAAAAAGGTTAAGGGATGCGCCTATGATGCCATAAGTTACAAATTCGAAAAGTGTGGACTTTTTGCTCCACGTGTACCTTAGATTTTTCTCTTGTGACTTTTCAATCACCTACCACCAAAAGACATGATGAGAATTTTTTTTCAATAACAATGCAGATTTATCTCTATTGAAGCGGCGATTCAACTTTTAAATTTTAGTCAAAAATCTTGTCTCTGAATAAAACCGATTTGTTAAATTAAGAAAAGGAGAGCTTGGAGAGTGATCATTGATCTCTTAAAAAAAATCATATGAGAAAACGATTAAATTATCAATTAATAAGCGGATTTTATATTCAAAAAGGAGGGGTTTTTGAAATAACATTTTTTTGTTATCGAACTTTATGTTGAACTGTTGAACAAAAAAGACTTTTTTTTTTTAAAAAATAAATTTTGCTCTCCCTTCGACTTGAAAAAACAAAAAAGTAAATTAATTTTTACCGTCGTCTTTGTGGCGGCCGCCGCATCTCGCCACAGCGTAGCGCCGGCCCTGTCGACGACTGGAGTATGGCCATCGACCAAAAGAAATCTTTCCTAGCTATTTTCTTCGATTTTGCCAAAGCATTCGACCTTGTAGACCATGAGAAACTGCTTAACAAATTACGAAAGTTACTACCTGAATGGCTTGTATCATGGATAGCTTCTTATCTTACTAATAGGAAACAACGAGTCAGCTTGAATGGAACTGAAACAGAATGGAGACAAGTCGAGGCCGGGGTTATCCAAGGGAGTGTCCTCGGACCGACTCTTTTCATTTTGTTTATCTCAGATATTAACGAATACCTCCCGAAAGAGGCCGATATTGAAAAATACGCTGATGATATCCTTAGTCACATAATTGGAAAAGCCTGTAGCGAACTGCCACAAGAAATTATCAACGGAGTCCAAAAATGGTGTGCTGAAAACAAAATGCGCTTAAACACAAACAAATGTAAAATCGTATTTTCGCCTGGAAAAGACTCAGATACACCACCAAGCCTTTGCCTAAATGACACAGAACTACAAGTCTTAGAATCATATCGATACCTAGGTATCGAAATTAACAACAGACTTGACTGGGGTCAGCAGTGGGAGCATATCGAAAAGAACACGAGTCACTTCCCATTCTTGATAAAACAACTCAAGCGTCTTGGATTCAATAAAGAAATTTTGGTGACTGTTTACAAAAGCCTTGTAGTAAGCCACCTCGATTACAATAGCCCGGTGCTCTCTATGGCAAGTAAAGGAATCAAAACAGAAATATGTGACCTACAGAAGCGAAACCGGTGAATAATTGGTATCAAGAAAAACGAGGCCTTTGAAAAAGACAATTTAGTTGATGCTGTTGAACGAATCGAAAGAATGAGCCTTAAAAAAGTATCAAAGCTCCTGGAAAAATTCAAAGCTCCTCGTCGACCCGAATAACGAAATTTCCATGAAATATCGAAATACTGACAGATCTTACTCTGACTTTTGCTTTAAAACAAAACCGGCTAAAACGAACACATACAACGATAGTATAGTACAAAAAAGTATCCGAATCCTAAGAGACGACGAAAGCAAGAAAAACTTATTTAATTTTGCAAAAACAACCAACGATAATAACGCACAAACAGAAGTTCCTAAAACGTCAATTAAACCCAAATTAGAATGCACCAGATGTGGTAAATATTTTGAAGCTAAGATCGGTATCAAAACACATATGAGATCATGCCATGCTAAAAAAATATAACCTCCACATAATACAATTCCTTTTGTTTTATTTTATTTTAATCTTTTTCAACTTCACACTTATTTTATTTTTGATCTTTAATTTAAATTTTTTACCGTTGTAAACTAATATAAAGTAATTCACAGATACAACACCCTGAGTGTGTATCAATTATTGTGCCATTTTATATGAATTAAATAAACTATATAAACTATATAAACTTTTTAAAAATTTGAGTTAGCTTGAGCATAAAAGCAAGACGTCTAACGTGAGCATCGGATAGACGGACTCAAAGGTACTAATGTACACTTAAATATTTTTAAGGACAAAAACTACAAAGAAGTGCCCAATTTTTCCATTTTTTCACATCCAGTTGTAGATCAAAACATTCTTAACAAAATGTTGGCTTTAGATTTTTAATTTTTTACCTGTAGGATAGAAACTATGTGCTAAAAAAGGTGCTGAAAATCAAAAACCTTAAGGGAATTTGGTTTTTTCAGACACGTGGAATAATATTTAAAATCCAATTAGGGGAGGTTTGGGATCAAAACGAGTTATGTGTGTTTTAACTGAGAGAAAAAAAGTAAATAAACAAACATATTTTTGTGAATTATTAGACAAGGGCTAAAAAACTTCACTCATCGATGAATGGAATGGGGTGGTCCTAAAAGGGGTCACTTTCCTTTGACGAACCAACCCGAGGCTTAAAAAATTTACAATTAAATCAAAAATGGGAAAAAAAAAAAAAAATTATACCAACAAAGACTTGAAAAAATTTTTGCCAAAAAAAATTGGAACGACATAAAACCTTTGAACATAATTACTGATACGAATGAGCTATACAAAATTTAAAAATTTTCCTTCGATTTTGCGAGAGTTGTGACTTTAGTAACCATAACGATCTGGTTTATTTGTAATTCGAGTGCTCCATCTCTGATAATCGGATGTTGGTACCAAATTCTTTCTCCTACGATTGTTATTTTTATAATCTATAATCTGAGATGCAGATTATCTGTTTGATTTGGAGGTATTGGAGTATAGTCAAGTTTGGAAATTTAAAAGACTCATGATGTACTTCACTCTGATATTCATTGAGTTTTCGTGCATAATGTTCGCATTTTAACTCTAAAGGATGTCTTGGTTTTAAGCAAAAAACCGTTTCGAACGGTGTTAAACTCTTACTCGCGTAAATCGACTTATTGTAGGCAAAAGTGAGCATTGGTAGATTCTCGTCCAAATTTTGTTGATTTTCGGAACATCTAATCATGAACTTGATGGTCATAACGTTCAGAATGTCCATCATAATCCGGTTGGTAGGCGGTATTACGAAGTTTTTAATGTCGAACTTTTCGTAGAGGGCTTTGTGAATTGTTTAGACAAAAAAACAAATTGTACAAAAAATAATTACATCCTAGCCTTTAATCTTCTTTCTAATCATATTTATGAGTTGAAATTTTATAAAAATGTGGTACAGCTATTGTATCACCATATTTTTTTTCCGCAATATTAAACACATTAACTTGTAGTTTAGAATATGCGCTTTCAGAATATATGCCCATTATATATGATTAATGATCAAATAGCTGACATATCGGTCAAAAACGATGACCAACTGCTCTTTTTTTATAAAACTAGAGGAGGGGGTCAAAAAATTTTTTTTTTCAAAAATGTAAAAAATACATTTTTTGGGTTTTTTGGAGCTATAGACAATGAAAATATTCTTATAGAAAAGACCTTTTTGCACTTTTTGCCATTTTTGGTTTTTGCTAGGATAACTGACCTTTTTGCACTTTTTGCACTTTTTGCCATTTGCCTGGATATCTTTTAAAATCTAACCTTATACTAATGCTTTCCCTAAACCCTACCTCTCTAAAGGCGGCCATGAATCTAAAAAAATCTAATTAATTAAAAATCTAGCTAATTTTATGGTTAGGTCTCTTTGATAAAGTTTTTGGTTTTGTTAAAAATTTTTAAAGATTTAATTACGGGTGGATATCCTGGAAAAAACCAAAAAGTGCAAAAAGGTCAGTTATCCTGGAAAAAACCAAAAAGTGCAAAAAGTGCAAAAAGGTCAGTTATCCTAGCAAAAACCAAAAAGGGCAAAAAGTGCAATAAGTCTTTTCAAGTTCATTGTCTATCCATGGTTTTTTTGGGGCGCGGTTTTTTTTGGTTTTTTTAATCGGGATAGTCCCGATCCCGATTTAATGTTAAAATTAAATCTTCACGCAGGTAAAAAAGTTAACACTCAATTATTTTTTTTTAATTATTTTTGCTTTTTTTGACAGTTCTCAACCTAGAATGCATATTTTCAAAGCCACTCGAGTATTAGATCCGACCCAAGTTCGATTTTTGTAACTTTAATTTAGCCTATTTATATCAATATAATTCCCGAATCGAACATTACAGTTACAGTAAATTACGACTTGGATTGGTGGTTGCGCGAAATATATTTGAATTTGCGAAATGGATTCTTTAGTTACCATCCTCTTTTTGTGATGCTGGGTCGGCTTTCTCAAAGTTCAAATTAATATCGGCTGACAATAGTCTGAATATGTAAGACGAGACCATTATCATTACAAACTTCTAGTCTTTAATAACTCAACTCGAAAAGACGATGAAACAAACAATGACTAGGTCGACGATACTTTAGACAACGATTTTATTCCTAATCAAAATGAATCAGGAAAAGAAAATTAGAATTTGTTTTTCAGAATAAAAATTTACAATCTGATATTCGGACATTAATTTTCAGTAAAAATTTGCAAATGGAAGGAATAAGACCAATGGCCTTGTCTAGACATTACAGGCTCACAAGTTATTATTGGTAATTTTTTATTCTTTTCACATCTAGTCCAAAGAATTTCCCAAAGAATGTATTTCTCTACTGATAATCGTTTTGAGCAGAAAATTCTGAGCAAATGGTAAACAAGCTGATTAGTCAAAAACAACATGGATTCATTCCAAAGAAATCATCCTACAGTCGACTCGCGATAATCCGTATACAGTTTAATCCGAATAATTTGACATCCGAACCGAAATACCCGGGCTCGGAGCCCTTTCCGATGCTATTACATGTATTCGATTATCCGTCAATTTTAATCCGTACAACAATTTTCTAGGGCTTTTTGTATACGGATTATCGCGAGTCGACTGTATAACGAATTTAATAGAGGCTTTAGATCGGATAACAGAGGCTATTTCGGCCGGAAATGCGGTCGATATAATTTACACTTATTTTTAAAAGTCGTTCAACAAAGGTGGTCGTATAAAGCTCCTAAAGAAACTCAAAGCCTCTGGTCTTAGTGGAAAAATTCTCAAGTGATTCGAGTCATTCTTAACGGGACGAACTCAAAGAGTAGTCCTGGGTGAGACTATGTCTACACCGCATCCTGTGACAAGAGGAGTGCCACAAGGTTCAGTTTTGGGACCAATACTGTTTGCTCTTTACATAAACGACTTGACCGACGTTCTAAAATGTTTTCACTTACTGTATGCAGATGATGTTAAACTAATTGAAATAATTAAATCGACAGATTCGTGTCTCGACCTTCAGCAAGATCTAGATTCACTTGCAGAATGGACCAAGAAATGGAGTATGGACTTAAATCTCAAGAAATGTAAACGAATGCATCTCGGCAGATCAAATCAAAATTTTGAGTATTCAATCAAAGAAAATGGCCTTAGATATCAACTGGTACTGACTCACTTAGAGAAAGATCTCGGTGTACATATTAGCAGTGACTTAAAATGGGAGAACTAAGTAAGTCAATCGGTAAACAAAGCCAATAGAACATTAGGTATGTTAAAAAACTCGTTTAATTATGTTAACAAGAAATCTTTTAGGCTTCTATATACTTCATTGGTGAGACCACATCTAGAATATGGCAACAGTGTTTGGCACCCATACCTAAAGAAAGACATAGATGCTTTGGAGAGAGTACAAAGAAGAGCTACAAAGTTAGTAAGAAATATCAGTCACAAGCCGTACGAATCTAGACTAAAAGAACTTAAAATTTAAACTTTAACCGAGCGTCGAAATCGTGGAGATCTGATTCAGATGTTTACGATCGTTAAAGGGATAGAAAACGTAAACTTGTATAAAGGGATCAATTTCAATAACCATCCAAATCGACAGATGAAGCTGAGAGGTCATAGGTACAGATTAGTGAGAAAAATAGTGCGAAACTGCTCGCAAAGGCATAACTTTTTGACAAATAGACTCGTTAATAAATGGAACAGTCTCCCAATCTCAATTGAAGAAATAGAAAATCTCAACAATTTTAAAAGAATTTTGGCTTGTAAAAAATTATAAATTTATGAATTTCTAATATTGATTTATTATTGTTTATTAGTATTTTTAATGTTCTGAATGCAAAATCGCATATAACAGCTGAAGCCACTAGCTAAGGCGTGTGTATAACTTTGTTATACAAAGCAGTTTATTATTATTAAATGGGTAAGAATTTTTATTCCTACACTTTGGAATATAAACTGAATGTCTATAAAATCCGATCATTTACATAATAAAAATAAATTGGTACGCAAATTGTCATATTCATTCATAAATCAAGTCTTTTGATCAAAATCGTTATTACGTAATTCAAACCCATCAACAACAACAACAACAAAAATTTCTAATTTAAGTATAAATGGTTTTGACATTAAGACGATTTTTATTATAAAACTTAAAAATTCATAAAAAAAAAACCTTACAGTCTATATTTACCTTTTTTCTATCCGTAAATAAAATATTTTCTAATGTCTAAACAAGTTTACCTGTAAAAGCTTATCCACATAAAACATGTTTTAATGAAAGCGTTCATTAACAAAACTTTTATTTTTCAACAATGAACAATGTGGAAATATTTTTACCATGTGGTAACTTAATATATATCAAAAATCTAGAGGAATTTGTCTCGAAAAAATGTAAATTTTGTTCTAATAGACATGATGACTTGGATAAAATTGTAAATACACCAAAAAATTTGTTTAATCTTCGACTTCGACATGTTGAAATCGAAATTGAAAAGTATGAACGGTTAAAATTAAAACATAAATGGTTAAACGATGATAATAATTATTCGATTGACTTAAATTTAGACAAAAGTTCAATTAAATCCGAACGAGACTTTTTAAAACGAATTTCAAGAATTGATGAAATTTTAAAAAAAGTTGAAAATATTCTTAGAATTGTTGAAAAATTTCGACGCGAAAATTTTGTAAGTCGTTTAAGTGATATCAGAGAGACTTCTTACATCGAGCCACACTTAAACTACGAATGTTCTCGAACCATCAATGGTTACGACATTTTTATCAATAGCTTAGAGCTTTTTGATCAAAATCGACTTTTAAGCGTTTCTCAATTAAAGTTAATAAAACTAATCGACATAAACACTGGTGATTGCTTAAAGACTTTTGAGGGTCATTTATTTTTTGTCAATTCAATCATTAAATTAAACGATTGTTTATTCGCTAGTGGGTCTTCCGATGAGTCTATTAAAATCTGGGATATCAATACTGGAGATTGTATTAACACGTTACAAGTTAACGGTTTAGTCGACTGTTTGAAGTTATTACGAAACGGTTTATTGACAAGTGGATGTTGGAACAAGATTAAAATATGGGATTATAAAACCGGTGAATGTTTAAAGACTTTAAAAGGTCATACGGATTGTGTTTTATGTCTTGAAGAAACAAGTGAAGGTCATTTAATAAGTGGTTCATCGGACAGCACGATTAAAATATGGGATCAATTAACAGGAGAGAATTTAAAGAGTCTACAAGCACACTCAAGTGATGTTAATTGTTTAAAGTTTATTGGGAGTCACCTGTTTGTGAGCGGCTCGAAGGATAAGACTATAAGAATATGGGATATTAATGAAGATGAATGTTTAAAAACATTTCAAGAGCATACTCAAGCTGTTTCGTGTATTGATGAATTGGCAGATGAAAAAATTGTAAGTGGATCTCATGATGGGACATTTAAAATATGGGATCATAAAACTGGTTTATGCTTAAAAACAGTAATGACAGATCAAAATTTAGTAACTTGTTTAACTGTGACGACCGATGGAAAAATAATTACTGGTGGAACAAAGTTTAATTTAATAAAATTTTGGAAAAAATGAAAATTTGACTGTATCTTATTGTTTGGTTAGCTTTAAAAAATTCGACGTAACCATGCCTTGGCCGGTCCCAAGCCCGTATGTGAAAATGGGAGGGCGACGATGTTGCTGTCATTCTAACATCGTTCTAAATGTGCTGTATTACGGTTACGTGGATCTACGGATCTCGATCGAATCTTGTCATATTGGAATGCCGCTGGCTTTGATTATCACACCGTCTAAAATCGTGATGCGCTATGTATTTTCGAGATCTTAAGATCACACATTTTGTGAACTGAGTTGTTTGTGGTCTATAATTAATTATAAGATCGCAAAAAAATCTCGCATTTTCTTTCGTGATCTAAAAAATTTCAAATTTGATCACTTTAATTTTTCGTGCATTTTAGGTGCTACACAGTCAGAACCACTATTAAATTTTGCCTTTCCGCCTTTGACGCTCATAGCTAGATCGATTAGAAAGAAAATTTAGCTAAAATCATACTCATGTTTAAACGGTAACCAGAGACCTGAAACTTTTCGCCAACAAAAAAACTTAATATTTGCTTGTGCATGTACAGTTATTTGTCTCAAATAGATTAGAAGACAAGATACAATGGGAAACCGCTAAGTCTATGACATCTTTAGTTACACCTAGCCTCATTTACTTGCTAGAATTGTACTAAAAGTTTTAAAACAGCTTCGGATCTGAATGTTCATTGTAGCAAAATGCATAGAAAAGATTTTTTTTATTCACTAATTAATTTAGCTTTTAAATGGACATATTCAATAAATATTCTGTGATCTGTTTCAATTAATTTTCTTAGCTCACAAAAAAAATCCAGGTAAAAAATGTGTGATGTATAGATCACCAATCAACTTTTAAGCAAGATCACAAAAAAAACAGTTCACGAAACTACATAGCGCCAAGCGCGTTTAAAATAAAGATCTTGCCTGGGAATAAATATAAGCCTGGGAACGGGCGCAAGAGCCTGTTTATCAGCAGACCCAATTAGCACTTGGTGTATCCATAGTGACAAAGTTAAGTATTCTCCTTCGGGTTAAAACGCTTGGTTTGTGGTTCCAAGCTAAGTCTGAATAGTTGTCGAGTTCGCAGCTTCAGCTCGGATGAGTGACGCTGTTTATGATGAACACAGTCACTTTTATTTTGGGATAAAAATTGACTCTTATTTAGCTTAAGGTTCGCGCCTTGCAAAACTTCCACGCTATCTGAATTTGCAAAATCTGACTTGATAACTTTGTTCTCCATATATGAAAACCTAGAATTTCCAAATTTTTAGGGGGGTCTAAAAAAAAAATTTTTGACCCAGAGAGGCCCAACTTTCATGGCTTTTGAAGGAGTGTGTCTTGGTTTTTTGCTTATTGCTATCTAAAATGACCTCATATGTATTATGTTTGATACAGATTCTGAAAGAGCACAACATTTGATACACGCTAAGGATTTTTAAAAATTAATAAAAATTTTTTTTGTCATTTAACTCAGCCAAGAAGCAAAAAAAGACGTATTTTTCTATTTTTTTTACATCTCCTCCCAGGATTACCCCCATAACATAGACTTTATTAGTAACCAGCTTGTAGAGCAGAAAATTCTGAACAAAATGTAGGTTTTAGATTTTTGATTTTTTTGCCTGTAGAATAGAAACAATGTGCCTAAAAAGGTGCTAAAAATCAAAAACCTGAATGATGAAAGAAATTGCAAATTTTGACCCGAAATTCGGAATCCTCGTATAGAAAAAACATAGAAAACATATATATATTTTGTTAATGAATAAATTATTTCGTATTTTCAATTTTGGGAGTTTTTTCAAGGCAAATTTAGGCATTTTTTTTGAAAAATTTAAAAAACGTTTGTATGAATAAATTTATATGTTTTCTATGGTTTTTCTATACGAGGATTACGAATTTCGGGTCAAAAGTTGCAATTTCCTTCATCCTTCAGGTTTTTGATTTTAGCACTTTTTTAGGCACGTTGTTTCTTGTTAGGGACTTCCCATGTCTATATATTTTATACTAAAATTCTTTCACACCTATTTCTGTTTTTCCATGGACTGTTTTTGCCTTTAAGTTGTTTAATCTCTGGCACAAAAATGTATTCTGAAATGATTTTTCCGTTAAAAAACTTAATTATTTACAGTATTGTGAAAAAGTTAGGAAACTCCCTGTAAATTTTTAATCATTTTTTTCTTTTGATAAAATATTTGCCGCAAAAATAATTTTTTTGCTTGGATTTATTTCGGATAAAATAAATTGACTAATCCTCTATCGAATAAAATGAAAAAGAAGACAATTGGTTCGACCATTCCCTAGTTATGAAGATTTTTTTATGAAATTTTTTTTTTAATTTTTTGTGAAAAAGTTAAGAAACGATATAAAGACAATCCTATTTCTTAATTCACAAACCATCCCACATAATCCAATTTTTTGATTCTGATCAGTTTCGAGATAAATTTATATTCAGAAAGCTAATTTTGAAAATCTCATTACATTAAAGCTCTGTGTAAGTTAAAAATGTCCCCTAAGACTCCTCAACGACGCCCAATCACCAAAGAAGACAGAGTAAAGGCTGTCTTGCTTCATCAACAAGGAAAATCATTGTCTAAGATAGGAGTTGAATTAAAAAGATCAAAAAAATGTATAAAGACCATAATTGACCGATTTATTGAAACAAATTCATACGAAGATCGGCCAAGATCTGGAAGGCCTAAGATTTCAACTCCCAAAGATGACCGTCAATTGGTCCGTTTGGTCAAAAAAAAACGAACCGCACCATCTCACGTCCTTGCACAATAATGGAAACTATCAAATGGCAAGAGAGCATCATCCTCATTGGTTCGGCGAAGATTACTTTCAAACAAACTTGAATGGAAATTTGCGATTCGAAAGCCACGTTTATCAGAGGCTCACAAAAAAGCTCGTAAATTATTTTGTATGGGTCTAAAATCATGGGGCAAGGCAAATTGGAGACAAGTTATGTTTAGTTATGAGATGAATATTGAGGTAGATAATAGAAAAAACCGTATTAAGATCAGAAGAATGTCATCTGAAAAATACAACCAAGAATGCATTTTAAATCGAACTAAACAAGGAAGTGGTTCAATTGGAATATGGTGCTGTATGAGCTATTATGGGCTTGGGCTCTTTTGTATCTTCGACGGGAGACTAAACTCTCAAAAATACATTAATATTCTTGATAACAACTTGATCCCTTCAATAGATCTACTTCGACAAGACGAACCGTTTGTTTTCCAGCAGGACAATGCTCCATGCCATCGAGCCGGAATAGTCACTAAATGGTTTGAGAATAATAATATAGACCTTTTATCTTGGCCTGCAAACAGCCCTGATCTAAATTGTATCGAAAACTTATGGAGTTGGTTGGACAAAGAGATCGCCAAACAGGAACCAAGGTCATTGAACCAATTGAAAGAAATTGTACTAAATATCCTCAATAACGTCCCGAAAACAATCTTAGAGAACCTAGTAGACTCAATGCCTAACAGAATAAGTGAGTGCTTGAAAAATAACGGCGGGTGTACGCGATACTAGTGGAAATATCTTCCTTTTAGAGTAGAGTTACCTAACTTTTTCACAATTTTTTTTTGAAAAATTTCAGAGGCGATTTTGTTAGTCGAATTGTGTGTCTTCATACTAAAGTTTTTTTTTTCGAAAATATGCTTTTTTTGTAGCCTAATATTTTTTCTTTTTGTAATATACCACTTTTTTTAATGTTTCCTTTTTGCGTATTCAATAAATCAATTTAAAATAAAACTAATCGAAAAATTTTCAAAAGTTTCCTAACTTTTTCACAATGCTGTATATCTCTATAACCGAGAATTCCAACTGTAAAAAGACTACATATCTTCGTAGATCTCGCCAAGAGCTTTCGATTGGTATAGAAAAAATGGTGAGTGTATACAACTATTATGGGGTGTAAGTGAGAGTCTTTTAAGACTAAAAAATAAATTTTTTTTTCCAATTTTACTAGAGGTCTGTATATGGTATCATTATGCGCCCTTCTTTTGATCTACCTTTAATAATTATTTCATTAAAAATACTTTTTTGAAAAATTTATTAATATTTTAGTTAACTAAAATAAATCTCTTTTTCTAGTAAAATTATTTCCAATTTCTCTAATCCATCTGGTCGTAACAGTCTTCTTTCCATATAAAATTGAACAAGTTGCATGGAAAGTTCTTTGATCACATTCACCATCTTACCTTAAATTATACCCAAGAACAGCTGATCTTGGCTTAATGGGAACTTTTAAGCTTAGAAATGGAACAATTGTACCACCACCTTCTTCCACAGTATCTAACTTAAAGTAAACTCTTTGTAAAACAAGTTGAAAAATATAAATCTTACACAAACTTACATAAAATAACCATGTTACTAAACGATTTCCATTAGGGGATAAATCTATTTTATTTCGAAAAAAGTCATAATGTAATTCATGATGACACCCTGCACCATAATTAACAACCTTAACAAAAAAAATTATTTTACCAATTCTAAGACATCAACTCATATTTACTCACTTGCCAAAGCTCGGAATGATCCAAATTTAAATCTGTTAAAACCCTTATTAAATTTGACAAATAAATTAACATTGAATTATTTGGATCATTTAACCAACATATTTGAGCAACACGACTATTTGAAATTGTTTGTGATCCATTTCGATTTTGATAAGCCGAGCGAAAATATTTACTCGTACACATGTCTTTGATTATATTCACATGATTATCAGTTAGAATGTCATGATAAAACCAAACGGGTGGGTCCAAATTTATTTGCTCAACTCGAACAGGATTAATTTTAAAATAAGAATGATCATTTTTGTAATAACACGAAAGATTTTTGAGTAAACTAGTCTCATTTCGTTGACACAATGAAAAATATCGATCCTCATAAGTATTTGTTGTTTTTTCTATGCTTGAATCGAATTGATCTATTTCGGGGTCTAGTAGAATTTCTTCGTATCGTTTAAGATTTTCTAAGTATCGTTGATTGTGAGTATCGGATGCAAGACACGTTTTTAATAAACTATGAGCTTGTTTTATGTTACCAAATTTTTCGTGTGTGTACGCTTGGTATTCGACTATGTCCAGTTCGGATACACCAGGGCTGTCACGTTCTGATTTTAATACTTCTAGTGATTCATTGAACCATTGAAATGCGTA
This sequence comes from Brachionus rubens, assembly GCA_022207745.1. Classification (NCBI taxonomy): domain Eukaryota; kingdom Metazoa; phylum Rotifera; class Eurotatoria; order Ploima; family Brachionidae; genus Brachionus; species Brachionus rubens. The sequence continues at coordinate 768,279 of JAJVHD010000045.1, read as the reverse complement.
ATAATATATTTGATCTTCGTAGGCTATTTTACCGTGTTCATAACAGTCGAATGCTTCAAAAATAAATTTCAGTCCATTTGAATTTAGTATTTTTGTAGTATACGAGTCTCCTAAAGAAACAACCCTTCTCTTTTTTCAGTTTGTTCTCCTCAATGAGCTACAAAAATGAGACTTTGTAGGTACGAATTTGGTCGAATCATGGTTCTTTGGAACTTTTGGCGTACCAAATGAACGAGATTATGTGAATTTCCAAAATTATTATTTTTGTGTTTTGTACCTACGAAAAGCCATAGATCCTTGAAAAAACAACACCCCCTTTTAATCCAAATGCATACACCCGGGTTTAATATCTCTATTTCTTATGATTGAATCAGATTTTTAGAAAAAAATTTAGTGTAATAAAACTATACTATTTTAAAAAACTTCAAGATGCACTTGTTTCAAAACCTAAAAGCAATCGGGATTATAGATTTTTGAGATGAATTTTGTGATCTACGTACTAAAAAAAATTAGAACCAATATTTTATTCAGGGGGTAAAAGTATAAAATATTAATAACCACTGAGGATTTTTATTACAGTCAAACCTCGTTAATCCGTATAAAAATGGCCCCATTAAATTCGTCATAAGGATTAAAACCTAATATTTAAAAAGCTATTGTCTATTGAAAGTAATTACAGTTAGCCTGTGATTTCTATACGGCCGAAAAAGATAAACGGATAAAAGTGATTAACGAGTTTTGATTGTATTTGATTTCTAAGGTTCAATTCCGGAGATGAAAAGAATGATTGTAGCAAAAAAAGGACACCAGTTCCAGAAAGAGCAACCATAATTATGTATTTTTATGACAATAAACAGGGGAGTAGAGGGGGTGTTTATTTCCCGAAAATTTAGAGCTTTTTGTAGAGATGAAAATAAATGGTTCCGAAGGGCTAACATCACAAATAGAGATATTACACCCGGGTGTATGCATTTGGATCAAAAGGGGGTATTTTTTTCTGGACGACCCGGAAAACTCTTTTCATGCTTAAACTTTTGCAGCCTAATGTCAAGGTGCTATATTTAAACACTCAATGACTCATGATTGGAAAAAGATATCTTTGATTTGAAGGTATGGTCTGAAAGCTAAAAATCTCTAGTTAACGCTGGTATCCGAATCGATGGAATAATGTTTCTTCTAAAACCACAATGGGACAAAAACGAGCAAAAAAGGGCTTTCAAAGCAAATTAAATTAGGTTTAGTACCCGGGGAAAATAACAGTGATAAAAGTAACAAAAATTTAAAATTTTACCATTTAGAGGTTTCGATTTGTATTTATCTAACAAAATTCCGATTCGAAAAAAATATGGTTCAATTGAATAAACTTGAGCTAATCGATTTATACCTTGAATGGATAATTTATAATCATTCTCATCTGGGAGAATATAATCAAAATTTTGGAATTGAACATTTTTTTTAAGGTTTTTACAAAGTTTTATTAAATGATATAAATTAATTGGGTTCGATATAAATTGGTCTGTGTTTTTGAACTCGTTTATGTAATTTTGAAAATCTTGAAATTTTTCGATCACGTTTGAATCGTCGTTTGTTTTTAATAAAGTGATTAGTTTTGGAAAAGAATCGACAAGTTGATGTAAGCTTTCATAAGATGTATAAATTTCACAATTTATTTTTAGAACCGTACAAGTTAAACACAAGAAAATTAGAATTTTCATCTTTTATTTTTGAAGGAATGACTTTGCGAATAAAAAAAAATTGTAAAATTTTTAAATTTTATTTGAGACAACTTGAAGTTAAAAAATTCACAAAAAATAAATTTGTGATGAGTGGTTATTTGCATAAATTTAATTAGTCTGTAAATTCTTGTTTACCTTGAAGCGGTTTATAAATTGAGTAGTGAGTAAGAGGTAGCGTGGCCGAGTGGTCTAAGGCGCTGGTTTTAGGCACCAGTCGTAACAGGCGTGGGTTCGAATCCCACCGCTATCAAATTTTTTTTCTAACGTCTAACTAAAAAAAGATTTTGATACTTATTCGAAAAACTTGAGTCGTACTTTGAGCCGAGACATTTCAAATAGGAGTGTAAGCAGATTTTTAGTCTGTTATTTTTATTCCCTTTCTTTCGGTTATTCGATTTTTAATCAAAGTCTTGTCCAAAAGGGTCGTGGGGATCTTGAGACTAATTTTTTTTTTTAAGAATCTTAATCCCACCTAGCCACCCTGGCTACACCACTGCCTGTGGCCTCGGGGCTATTGAGATAAGAGGGGGATACCGTGACAAGCTTAAAAAAAAGCCACCTACATCTGATTTATCAGGGTAGTTGGAACGGCCAATCCGAATAAGGGCCGTCGACGTCGGTTTAACTACCCACGGCTCTATAAGCTCTTGTCAAATGTGACTTTTGTCAAAAACGATAGTTGATTCAGTACTAAGTGTTTACCATTTTAATACTTGATTCCTAGTAATACTGACGAAAAGCCTATCTCTTTCATAAAAATTGAATAGCCGAATAGCCTTTTCGATTTTTTAAGATAAAAATTTGAAAGCTGAATATCCTGAATAATCTTATTTAATAAAAAATTGCCCCTTCGTCGTGGACTTAGGCTTATGATACCAAAAAACATTAAGTTGTCCAAAAACTCGTTTAACTAGTGATTGTAAGACACTCAATATAAATTTATACCCTCTGGTACAAAAGGAACTTCCTTGGTCAGAGTGAAGTACGCTAAGGCTTAAAAAGATAATTTTGTTAATTATACGATCTTTCTGAAACTAGCAGCCCGAATGAAGCGTTTATGGAAAGACTAAAAATTTCAAATTTAGTTTGTGATTAGTGTTAGAATTGAGTAGTGAGTAAGAGGTAGCGTGGCCGAGTGGTCTAAGGCGCGTGTTTCAGGCACCAGGCGTAACAGGCGTGGGTTCGAATCCCACCGCTATCAAATTTTTTTTACTCTCTTTTCTCAAAATTAAAAAAAATTTATGTTTTATTTGTTAATTTAATTGCACAACATAAAACTCTTTTCTTTATGACCTTTTCACAGCAATAAAAATTCCAAAAACATAAATTTCCTTAAAATAAAAACAACATCACTCTTAAAGAAGTATTTTAACATTTAAAGTCAACCGGATAAGATAAAAGAAAGCTTCGAAGTAAACAATTGGATTACTTTAAGAATATAATTCGATTTCAACAAGATTACATTTTTATTATTCTCTATTTTGTATAGGTTTATGATAAGTATCATAAACGAAGATTGGATTCAGAAATGTTGTAATATTTTACAATTGAGATGATGATTTCAAACAAACCGCTCACACACACACAAACAAAAATTAAAGAGCTTTCTCTTAAAGGTAATGCACGACGTTGTTGTTATCTCTGTTGAATTCAAAATTAAAAAGATAATTCACACAGTCTTAAGATTCAAGTAGAGATTTTAACAACCAGCAATAACATAAATATGTTTTTACTAGGGCTTTCGAAAATTATTATTTTTATTTCTCTCTCTCTCATTTTGTCGAGATTCAACAGTTTTATGAAAAACAAACAAGTGCAACTATAATTATCTGTCTATCGATTATCTTTCATTTCGATCTGTTCAACCCACCTAACTATTCATTAAAATTAACTGGTCAAAGTTTTAATTTTAACGTTATACGACGAATAGGTTATGTAATTTAATTAAACAATTAATAAATGAATCTTACCTGTTATTAAATAATACCAAACATTTAAAACCATGATAATTCAATTATTTGAATCTAACTACTTTTTTTTAACCCCTTTTTTTTCGGAGTAAATTTGTATTTAAACGAGACTTTATTAACCTTAACTTAATTCATCTTTTCAGATTTTGAAATAAACACAAAAAAATGCAAACTCAAAGAAACAACAAACGTCGAATTCAATTTGATTCACCTGAATGTGAACTTAAAAAGAACTTGTTTTATCATGACGATTTTGAAATTAAACCAAAAAAAATATTCATTGATGAAAATTCATGTGGTAGTGCTTTTTCTGATCATCAAAGTGAAGATGATGATTACAGTCAAGCAACTAATTTAGACGAATCGAAACAATCATTTGATGATTCATTTCAAAGTGACGAGTGTCAAACACCATTCGTTCAATTTAGACAAAAATTAATCGATCAAAACGAACAAGAACGACAAGAGAGACTTATTGGAGACATGTCGAGACAACATACTTTGCCAATTTTGTCAAAATCACGTCACAATGATTTAGCTTCAATTGAACCAAAGACTTTACTCGATTTGATGAGCGGTAAATATGATCACAAAATCGGAAAATACATAATCTTGGACGCTCGATACCCGTATGAATTCAATGGTGGGCACATAAAAGGGGCTCAAAGTGCATACCTCAAAGAGGATATGTTTGAACAATTATTCAATGAACCTCTTCAAAGTGAAGATGGTAAACCAGTTGTGTTGGTGTTTCACTGCGAGTTTTCAATCGAACGTGGTCCAAATTTAATGAGAGAATTTCGTGAAAAAGATCGTTCGTTGAACAAACACAACTACCCGAATTTGTTATATCTAGATATCTATGTTTTCTAAGGAGGGTACAAACAATTTTATGAGACAAATGATGTTTATTGTGAGCCTAAATCGTATATGCCAATGTTACACAATGAGTTTAGAAATGACATGAAATTTTTCCGAAAGAAATCTAAAACATGGGAAATGGAAACAAGAAAAACGTCATCATCATCATTATCATCATCAAAGTGTTTTATTAAAAGTCGTTTAGATTTTTAGAAAATATTATTTTAAATACTCTTTTTTAGTACTTTTTCTGATCCGTATCTTTTTTTTTTTTGCGTTTTTTAAAATTTAATTTTTCTTTAACAAAATAATGTGATGATGTCTCTGCAGCTTAGGCTATTTTATAGGTCTAACACAATCTTCTCTTAATCTATTCATATCATTCACTCTCCAGAGATGATATTTAAAAATGTTAATTGATTCTTATTAATGAATAATTTAAAAATTTACTCAATCAATCGATTTTTTTGTTTGACTGATAAACTTCGTCGGGAAGTCTCCTTTAAAACATTTGATGTCGTGGTATTTTTGGTCCAAGTCGGAAAGATTAAGTTTATAGCCATTAAAATGATCGTTGCAAAAAATAAGGATCCTAACACTATTTGTTCCGCATGATCCTCACCCAGTTCGCTCTACCATTTTGCCATGTTGCGATTGTGCTGTATAATGGATTGACAGTTGGAATTTGGAGAACCAATTGATGACAGTCTGAACTTCGCTTCCAACGAAGCAGCTGTTTCGTTAAAAATGATGTTTAACGTCGGAGTTGTAGTAGTACTCTTTAAGACCCATCCTGATACTGTAGCCAATTGACCTACATGTATGTAGCGTCGCTATAAATTTTTATTAACTGACCAGGGGGCTCATCCAGTGGCGGATCCACGGTATGGCGAACTATGGCCATACCTCATAATTTTTTGGTATGGTGCCGCCATACATATGAACAGTTTCATAAGAAAAGCTTATGTTAGTGCAGTTTGGTTTAAAAAACATTTGACCCAGTGTAGTTTTTTGGGTCAAAATAAGTTTAAGAAAAGGGCTAAGAAGGATTTGAAGCGAATCGACCCGGGGAAGATTGGTCCAACACCTTTAACAGCAGATCTTTTACCTTTAGTTTTTAATTTTGATGATGAGTACTTTTCTCACAGAATCAATACTCCAAATTTTCCAAACTATTTGGAAAATCTTAGAGATTTTGGAGCTAAAAATGCTGGGAACTTAAAAATAATTCATTTAAAAGTAAATTCCCTTTTTCTTAAAAAGAGTGACTTGTTTGATGTAGTTTGTTTGGGTCTTTATGAATTGATCTCGATTAATGAGACAAAGCTTGATGATACCATTCCGCAAAGTTTTTTTACACACCCAAGCTACACTATAATCAGAAGAGATAAGCTGAGGGATGGTGGGGGAGTAATGGTTTTGGTCAAGAAAAACTTAAAAGTGATTCGAAGTGAAATCTCAACGAATTTTGAGGGAATCTCTGTGACTCTAATGGCAAAGGGGCAGCAAATTAATGTTCTATGTTGCTATAAACCACCATCTTTGAGAAACAGAGATTTTCTTGATTTTCTTGAGCATTTTATTTTTTCAATCAACACAAATGATCGCTTTTTAATTGTAGGTGACCTAAATATGGATTCGATTTCTGAAGATCCGATCTTTTCATATTTTTTAGAGAACTTTAATTTGCAAACAGTTACAAAAGGACCAACCAGGATTGGAATTAAGCATAATAAAAGTGGGGACATTGGGGTTAAATTAAGTAGAATAGATCATGTTATACATCCAGATGATCTAAACCCTGTTTCAGAGATTATAGGTTGTCCATATAGCGATCATAAATTCCTTGTAGCCTCATTTGATTTATTGATTGAGAAGAAAAATATGATTAGCATCCCATCTAGAGTTTACTCAGAAAAGAATTTAGATAAGGTTAAAGCATGGATTTCATCTATAGACTTTAGCATAATTAATAAGTTTCCTAATATAGAAGATAAATGGGGTTAAATGAATGTAAATGGAGATAAATGTAAATGTAGATAAATGTAAATGGGGTCAATATTCAACAACATCAACCTAATTTACAATGATTCATTAAAACTTTTTGATAAACTTAATTTAAATTTTAAAAATTATTTTTTATTTTGATATTATGATAATTGATTTAAATTTTATTTTATCTTAAAAAAATTTTTTATCTATCTATTTAAAATTTCAGCGATTTTTTACTATAATACTTTTACATTGTGTCAAAAAGATAGGAAGTAAATGAAGATAATTTCGAGACATAAAAAAGAAAAAAAATTCCCACGGTCTTAAAAGGTGTGATTTTTTTTTTTTGTTTGTTTTTTTACAAACATCAAATTAATAAATTAATTAAAGCTATAAGACTAAAAATTATATTCACACCAAATAAAAAATTTATTATAATTGATCAAAAATTGCGTGTTTTCTGAATATAAAAAATACAAGAACACACTTTCAATTGAACAATTTACTAATATTTAGCATAATCTTTTCATGATGAAAAAAGCAGTGAAACGACTCAATCCAAAAGCCGTCCTTAATCTGTCGAAGATGATTAACAATTATATAAGCAAGTGTGAAGAAGTTGAGGACGATATGAAACGAATAACTAGAAAAAAATCCAGCTTGACACAATTTTTAAAACTGATCCAAACATATGCCAAGGAAAATTTAAGTCTAAAATTAGATAATAATCTACATATGTTGGAAGATGAAGAAGTAAAATCTGAGAGCGAGAGTGATTTAGTCAATTTCGATTTTTCAAAATTTGAACAAACATCAAATTTCAACTCAACCACAGTTGAATGTGATAACGAAATAAATGAATAAAGAAAATATTAATATAAACAATTTAATTTTTTAATAGATTTAAAATAAATGAATAAAATTCTATTTTTTGTAAAAAATTGTATATGTTTCAATTTAATTCACCGATTATAAAAACCAAAACTGCTCAAATACCAATCGGATTTAACTACTTAACCCCAAATTACAACAAACGAAAGAATGTAAAAATTAAAAAAATTGATTGATTATAAATCTTATATTATATATACATATATTAAAAGGATGAAAATATTGACCCTCCGAAGAAAAAAACGAAAAACTCAGAATGTTTTGATAGAAAAAATAATGTAAAACCATTAAGCTTCCAATTTCAGACAGCTTCAAATGATCTAAGTATCCGAAGTTCACCTCACACTCAAAATAATTTTTTGACACACTCTAACACAACCACTCATTATAATCATCATCATCATCATGTAATTTAAAAACGAAAAAAAAAAAAAAAATATTTTAACATGTTTTGTTTAGGCTATAAATTTGACTGGAAGAAATTTAAATGGCCAATTTCAAGCTCAATCCCCTCAAACTACTAACTATCATACTACTCAGATAGTTCACCCGAGTTCACCTCATACTGAAAATAATTTTTTGTCGCACTCTAACACAACGACTCATAATAATCATCATCATGTAATTTAAAAACAAAAAAAATAAAAAAATTTTAACATGTTTTGTTTAGGCTCTAAATTTGATTGGAAGAAATTTAAATGGCCAATTTCAAGCTCAATCCCCTCTAACTACTAACTATCATACTACTCAGATAGTTCACCCGAGTTCACCTCACACTCAAAATAGTGTTTTGACGCACTCTAACACAAACACTCATAATAATCATCATCATCATCATCATCATCATGTAATTTAAAAACGAAAAAAAAATAAAAAAATTTTAACATGTTTTGTTTAGGCTATAAATTTGATTGGAAGAAATTTAAATGGCCAATTTCAAGCTCAATCCCCTCAAACTACTAACTATCATACTACTCAGATAGTTCACCCGAGTTCACCTCACACTCAAAATAGTGTTTTGACGCACTCTCACACAACCACTCATAATAATCATCATCATCATCATGTAATTTAAAAACGAAAAAAAAAATAAAAAAATATTTTAACATGTTTTGTTTAGGCTATAAATTTGACTGGAAGAAATTTAAATGGCCAATTTCAAGCTCAATCCCCTCTAACTACTAACTATCATACTACTCAGATAGTTCACCCGAGTTCACCTCACACTCAAAATAGTGTTTTGACGCACTCTAACACAAACACTCATAATAATCATCATCATCATCATCATCATGTAATTCAAAAACGAAAAAAAAAAATATTTTAACATGTTTTGTTTAGGCTATAAATTTGATTGGAAGAAATTTAAATGGCCAATTTCAAGCTCAATCCCCTCAAACTACTAACTATCATACTACTCAGATAGTTCACCCGAGTTCACCTCATACTCAAAATAATTTTTTGTCGCACTCTAACACAACGACTCATAATAATCATCATCATGTAATTTAAAAACGAAAAAAAAAATAAAAAAATATTTTAACATGTTTTGTTTAGGCTATAAATTTGACTGGAAGAAATTTAAATGGCCAATTTCAAGCTCAATCCCCTCTAACTACTAACTATCATACTACTCAGATAGTTCACCCGAGTTCACCTCACACTCAAAATAGTGTTTTGACGCACTCTAACACAAACACTCATAATAATCATCATCATCATCATGTAATTTAAAAACGAAAAAAAAAAAATAAATATTTTAACATGTTTTGTTTAGGCTATAAATTTGACTGGAAGAAATTTAAATGGCCAATTTCAAGCTCAATCCTCTCAAACTCCTAACTATCATACTACTCAGATAGTTCACCAGAGTTCACCTAACACTCAAAATAGTGTTTTGACGCACTCTAACACAACCACTCATAATAATCATCATCATGTAATTTAAAAACTAAAAAAAAAAAAAAAATATTTTAACATGTTTTTTTTAGGCTATAAATTTGACTGGAAGAAATTTAAATGGCCAATTTCAAGCTCAATCTAACTGTCTTGATATCCAATCTGAAGTCGTTGATGAGAATTCTCCAAATTCCCACGTCGTAATTACGAAAAAATGTAAGTGTGGAAGCACCACTCACCAGAGAACTAATCACAAACAGTGCCCTTTGAACAAAAAAAATCAAAATCTAATAAACAATGATTTTGATTATGTTCTGGATTCTGCTGAGAATAATACTCAAATTATTCCAACCTTAACTGAGCCCAAGTAAATATCCTCAAAAAATAAACTCTAATTAAACCTGGTACTAATTTTAATTTTATTTGAAGTCGAAAAAAACCAAATAGTCGAAGTTATTTGATTGCTCGAAAAGTTTATGATCCAAAAGCAATCATGGGAAAATATGTTGATAGAGACCCTAATTCCTCTAATTTCGGCTCAGTTGTGTTACCCAAGCGGAGTATTGTATGTTCTCATTGCTCAGCTTCAATGTGGGTAGAAGAGAAATCCGACGGTTCACTTTCAAAGCCGCAGTTTGGTATCTGCTGTGCAAAAGGGAGAGTATCCCTTCCACCCCAGAATCAGCTTCCTGATGAAATTCTACAACTTCTTACTGATAATTCAAGTGAAGCCATTGAATTTAAAAAAATATTAGACTATACAACAAAGTCTTATCCTTTACGTCGATTAAGTCTAATTATGATCGAAATCTTATGAAATCTACAACAGGCACTTACACTTACAGAATTAACGGACCAGTAGTACAAAGAATCAGTAATTTAAAGCCAGATGATGCACAAAACCCGTGTTATTCTCAAATTTACATATACGATCCAGATTTTCAAGCCAAATACCGAGAGAATAAATTCAAATCAGCAATTAACATTAATATTCTTAACCGATTACAAAGTTCTTTAATGCGTTCTAATCCATATGTAAGCATTTATCAACAATTAGGTCGAAGACTAAAACAGATCCTACTCTGAATTTAAACATCGTTATAAAAAAAAACGTTTCCAAAGATAAACGCTACAATTTACCCACAGCTCAAGAAGTAGCTGCCTTAATTTCAAATGATGATACTGAAGCGTTAAAAAATGAATTTGTGCTTCATTTCAAAGATGGTCAAATGAAAACAATAGACCAAAAATACGCTTATTCTGATCCTCTTCACTATGTACTAATGTTCCCTAAAGGCGAACAGGGATGGCAATACGATACATACCCATTGAAAGACAAAAATAAAATCAAAAATACTACTACTGATAATGAACTTAACATTGAAAATGAAAGTAACATTGATAATGAACGTAACATTGATAATGAAATTAACAAAACAAAATACGTCTCAGCAATGCAATACTATTCATACCAGTTACATGATCGACCCAGTATGTTTCTTAAAATATTTTTATCAAGTGTATTTTCTTATTTTAAACTAATTAATTAGATTCAAATCTCACCATGTTTGGTAGACTCCTTCATCAATATATAGTGGAACAATATGCTGCAAAAGTTGAGAGTGGTAGATTAAATTTTTTGAGGTTTAATCAAGATAGCATTCGAGCTGAGCTTTATCAAGGTCTTTTAGATTCAATAAACAGCGAAGATCAAACAATGGAAAACATTGGTAAAAAAATAATTCTCCCTTCATCATTTACTGGCAGCCCCAGACATATGCACCAACTCTTTCAGGATGCTATGTCAGTGGTTAGAGCTTTAGGCAAACCAGACCTGTTTATAACTATGACATGTAATCCAAAGTGGCCAGGTCTTAAACGAAATCTTTTATTCTCACAAACACCAAATGATCGCCCTGATTTAATCGCTCGATATTTTAGAATAAAATTAAGAATGCTTATTAAAGATTTAATCGAAAATCATGTGATGGGAAGAACGATTGGTCACATTTATGTGATAGAATTTCAAAAAAGAGGCCTCCCTCATGCCCACATACTAATAATTTTACACCCGGACGATAAAATTAAGACAGTTCAACAAGTCGATCTTGCGGTTAGTGCTGAGATTCCATCTGAAAAAGATTATCCACATTTGAATAAAATTGTGAAGTCATGTATGATGCATGGACCATGTGGACCGGGATACCCTAATGCTCCTTGCATGGTAGATGGAAAATGCAGCAAAAACTTTCCAAAAGAATATAGCGAAGAAACAATTCTTTGCAACAACACATACCCGATCTATAAGCGAAGTGCTAACAATCCAGACAATAAATGGGTTGTTCCATATAACCCTTACCTTTCAACCAAATATAATTGCCACATTAACGTAGAAGTTTGCAATTTTGTGGCTGCTGTAAAATACCTTTTTAAGTATGTTTACAAAGGTAAAAAAATTTTGAAAATCTTTTTCTTATTTTATTCCGTTATATTAATACTGGATTTTAAGGACACGATAAATCACTAATTACAGTTAATTCCGACGATCCAAATCAAATAATACCTGTAAACTCTGATTCAAGTTTAAAAGTCAACGATGAAATAGAAAAATTTACAGACATGCGTTATATCAGTGCTCCCGAATGTATTTGGAGACTGTTTCACTTCAGTTTGACAGATCAGTATCCAAAAACTAAAAGACTCCCCGTACATTTACCTAACCGCCAAACATGCTACTTCAAAGCTAATGATCCGAAAGAAAAATTGATTCAATCAGCACCCGAAACCGAACTTACTGCATATTTTAAATTAAACAAGAGTAACCCGTATTTGGCTAAAAAGTATTTTTATTATGAGATTCCCAAGTATTTCACGTTCAACGAAAAAGATAAAGAATGGAAAGAAAAGTCAAGGTATTTAAATAAAAATTCAAGATTTTTTATATTTTTATTAACTCTCTTTGCATAGACCAGATGAAACAATAATTGGTCGAATGTATTTTGTTCATCCCACTGACATCGAACGTTTTGCGTTAAGAATTTTATTGATTTATAAAAAAGGAGCTGAATCTTATGAAGATCTTTTAACGATTAACGGAGAATTGTGCTCAACTTACCAAGAGGCTGCTCAAAAGAATGGTTTCTTAGAATCAAATAATCAATGGTGTGAGTGTCTCGAGGAAGCATGTTTAACCATAACAGATGCTGATGAGCTAAGAAAATTTTTTGTTTTACTGTTAGAAAACTGTCAACCTACTGAAATGAAAAATTTATGGGAGCGATTTAAAAATGAACTTTCGATCGATATACTGTATAAATATCGAAATTTCAAAAGAGATCCAAATTTAACCTTTGATGACAAAGTTTATAATACCGGCTTATTTTATATTAACAAAATTCTACAGAAGAGTTCAAGAAACGTCGATCAGCTTATTGAAATTTTTAATTATGACAGTGATAAAGTTATTCGATTTGATCAGATTAGTCAAAATCATTCAATAAATAATCTAATTAATGAAGAGTTAGATTACGATATTGAAGCTTTAAAAGATGAGTACAAAGAAAATTATACAAAATTAAATGTAGACCAATTACGTGTTTTAGATTTAATTACTGACAGGATTAAAGATATCAATAAAGGTATTTAGAATTTTCTTGGCTTTTATAAGATTAAATTTTATCCTTTTTTTGTTATCAGTTGGAAAGAATCTTTTTTTTGTTGATGGTCCCGGTGGAACTGGAAAGACTTTTCTATACAATACAATCATTGCTCATTTACGTTCACAAAACAAAATTGTTCTTTCAGTAGCTTCGTCCGGTATTGCTGCTTTACTATTACCAGGAGGAAGAACAGCTCATTCCAGATTTAAAATACCGTTAAATCTGTCAAATACATCAACTTGCGACATATCAGTACAATCCGATTTAGCTCATTTAATTCGCAAAGCTGATCTCATAATATGGGATGAGGCACCTATGATGCACAAGCATGCTTTTGAAGCACTTGATCACACTCTCAAAGACGTAATGAAACTTAACAATCAAAATTATGAGAATGTTCCTTTCGGCAATAAGATAATGTTGTTTGGAGGTGATTTCAGACAAATTCTACCAGTTATTAAAAAAGGTAACAGCTCACAAATCGTAAATGCAACTTTGAACAAGTCAAATTTCTGGCAAAATGTGACGGTTTTAAAGTTGAAAACAAACATGCGAGTTATGAACAAAACTGGTCAAGACTCTGAAAAAGCAAGACAATTTTCAGAGTTTTTGCTTAGAATTGGTGAAGGCAAAGAAAAAAAATACAAAGACCCAAATGGCTATCATGATTTGATACAACTGCCTGATCAGTTGATTAATCATTTTGATAAAGAAAGCTTAATTAAGCACATTTTCCCAAATATTGCCACAAAGTAATTTTATAATATAAAACTCATTTAATTGCTAAATATTTTCAATATTTTTAGTACAAGCCCCGACGAATTTATAGATTCAGCAATCCTTTGTTCCACCAACGATGAAGTCGATTCAATTAATGAAATCGCCACTAACCTTTTACCAGGTGAATTAGTGGAATATCTCTCACAAGATTCAGTAGTCGTCGATTCAGATACTGCTCAATATCCAACTGAGTTCCTAAATAGTATCAATCCCCCTGGAATACCTCCATTCAAATTGTCTTTAAAAGTAGGTCAGCCAATTATTCTTCTTAGAAACATATCGTCAAATATGGGACTATGTAATGGAACTCGATTGATTGTCAAAAGACTTCATAAACATCTAATTGAAGCAGAAATTGCAATCGGGAAGTTAAAAGGTAAACGTGTACATATCCCTAGAGTACCATTAATACCTTCAGATTCAGGACTTCCGTTTGATTTCAAAAGGATACAATTTCCCGTTCGGCCTGCATTCGCAATTTCAATCAACAAATCACAAGGCCAAACTTTAAAAAAAGTAGGTGTGTACCTCGAGCAACCAGTTTTTTGTCATGGACAACTTTATGTAGCTCTTTCGAGAGTTTCCGACTTTGACGACATATCAATTACCCTCCCCAAGGATACAAATTTCACAAGAAATCCAGTGTTTTATGATGTTTTTGAATCATAAATTAAAATTTTTAAAAAAAAACAGACAAGACTTAATTATTTTTGTATTTTAAAAATTTGTACATATGTGATTTTTTATTCAATTTTAAATTCTGAGTAAATTATAATAAAAATTAAAAAAATAAAAATTTTAATCGTTTACCATTGTCGGGTTTTCTAGTCTTACATTAAAAATATGGAGAGTTAATCAGTCTATATTCTAGACAAGGGCACTAGCCTGTTGATTAACCATGAACTTGGAACTTGATTTAAAATCTACACAGCGAAAAGCTTATAAACTTTTTTTGAATGGCCAAAAAGTGAATTGATCAAACAAGCTATAGCCATATACTGGCGTTGCGAATACTACCTAACTTGTAAGGGACGAGGTACTTCAAGAGGTTTAATTCCCAGGTTTAAATTTACACAATTTCAATTTTGGATGATTTTTTTCATGAATTTTTTTTCGATTAATTGATAAATAAATAAATTCTATGAAATATTTTCTATGAGAAAAACATTCGATGAAATTAACGTTCACCAAATGCAGAGATACAGTCGAGTAGATGTAGCCGAGGACAAAAAATAATAAAATAACTCTAAATAACAAATTGCGACTTTTTTCACATCCGTACAATTATGCAGTGTTTTGCATCGATTTAGCAGATTTTAGAAAACCCAGGAAACATATGAATTTCGGTAATGAACAAAAAACTGAAAATGGTGCAAAAAACTTAGTATTTTTTGAATTTAAGGGATAAATAAAATATAAAATGTATTTTCTAGTGTTTTTCTATGCGGATATTCAGAATTTTAAATCGAAAAGTGGTAAGGTTCAGTCGGAGCAAGACGTCCCCAGAAAACATGTTTTAAAGTCTCTTATACTTTATATTCAATTTTTGAAAAAATGACCCTATTTCACCCGTTTGACCCGTTTCCTAGGGTAGTTTTGCACGAGGATTTCAAATTTTTAGTCAAAAAGCGGTAAATCCCCTTTATTTTTTTTTTCATTTTTATGACTTTTTTCGTCCACTTGCATACAAAAATGAAAAATTAATTATAAAAACGAATTCCTGAGATTTGTATAAAACCACTTCTTCTATAAGCAGATACAAAAATGGTATTGTGGCTTCCCTATGAGGCTCCCTTTTTTTACCGTTTTCACCCGTGTATTGCTTTATGGAATTTTTTTTCCTCATCGACAATGGTCCCAGCGTCAATGGTAGCTTTTTAGCTTACAGAAGTTAAGATCTATCAAAACATAAATCTTATTTAGTTTTTAATCTTATTTAGAAAGCTAATTTCTGTTCAATTTCATATCTATAAGACACAAACGTATAAGATTTGTAGTTAAAGTCTAATGATAAGTAACCCTTGATACTACAATAAGTCCGAAATATCAGCTCCTAAAAATTTCAGGGAAAAATGCTCAAATTTTAAAAAATCGCTTGTATCAAAGAAAATAATTTGATGACAAACCCTAACTATCTCCATAGACAATTGAGATATGTAATGTTACTATTAAACTCGGATTTATTGAATCACAGAGGAGGAATAGAATTCAAAGCGGATTTATTAATTAAGGTTTTCCTTATCTTAACATTAATTATAGCTTTTCTAATGATGTTCACTTAAGATAAAAGATAACAATGCAAGAAATAAGAGATAAACTAGACATTTTTAATTTAATGAACCTTTCCTATATTCTTTCATCAAAGTTCGCAGACGAAGTAGTCTCCGTTCTCTCATAGAATTTTTAAATGTGATTGAAATATCATCTCTGGATGGTGTTAAAATGAAAAGAAATAAAATAGACTAAGCTGCAAAGACATCAGTGATGACTTTAGAATTTGTTTTCCGGAATAAGAAAAAGAAATTAAATAAACGTCATTTAAAATAAAAATATTTTATTTTTTAAAGAAAAATTAATTTTTTAAAAAATTCAAAACAAGAGTCGCGAAAAAAAAAAGGAACGGATAAAAAATGTACTAAAAAAAATTATTTAAAATAATATTTTCTAAAAATCTAAACGACTTTTAATAAAACACTTTGATGATGATGACGTTTTTCTTGTTTCCATTTCCCATGTTTTAGATTTCTTTCGGAAAAATTTCATGTCATTTCTAAACTCATTGTGTAACATTGGCATATACGATTTAGGCTCACAATAAACATCATTTGACTCATAAAATTGTTTGTAACCTCCTTCGAGAAGATAGATCTCTGGATAGAACAAATTCGGGTAGTTGTGTTTGTTCAACGAACGATCTTTTTCACGAAATTCTCTCATTAATTTTGGACCACGTTCGATTGAAAACTCACAATGAAAAATCAACACAACTGGTTTACCATCTTCACTTTGAATTGGTTCATTGAATAATTGTTCAAACATATCCTCTTTGAGATACGCACTTTGAGCCCCTTTTATGTGCCCACCATTGAATTCATACGGGTATCGAGCATCCAAGATTATGTATTTTCCGATTTTGTGATCATATTTACCGCTCATCAAATCGAGTAAAGTCTTTGGTTCAATTGAAGCTAAATCATTGTGACGTGATTTTGACAAAATTGGCAAAGTATGTTGTCTCGACATGTCTCCAATAAGTCTCTCTTGTCGTTCTTGTTCGTTTTGATCGATTAATTTTTGTCTAAATTGAACGAATGGTGTTTGACACTCGTCACTTTGAAATGAATCATCAAATGATTGTTTCATTTCGTCTAAATTAGTTGCTTGACTGTAATCATCATCTTCACTTTGATGATCAGAAAAAGCACTACCACATGACTTTTCATCAATGAATATTTTTTTGGTTTAATTTCAAAATCGTCATGATAAAACAAGTTCTTTTTAAGTTCACATTCAGGTGAATCAAATTGAATTCGACGTTTGTTGTTTCTTTGAGTTTGCATTTTTTTGTGTTTATTTCAAAATCTGAAAAGATGAATTAAGTTAAGGTTAATAAAGTCTCGTTTAAATACAAATTTACTCCGAAAAAAAAGGGGTTAAAAAAAAAGTAGTTAGATTCAAATAATTGAATTATCATGGTTTTAAATGTTTGGTATTATTTAATAACAGGTAAGATTCATTTATTAATTGTTTAATTAAATTACATAACCTATTCGTCGTATAACGTTAAAATTAAAACTTTGACCAGTTAATTTTAATGAATAGTTAGGTGGGTTGAACAGATCGAAATGAAAGATAATCGATAGACAGATAATTATAGTTGCACTTGTTTGTTTTTCATAAAACTGTTGAATCTCGACAAAATGAGAGAGAGAGAAATAAAAATAATAATTTTCGAAAGCCCTTGTCAAAACATATTTATGTTATTGCTGGTTGTTAAACTCTCTACTTGAATCTTAAGACTGAGTGAATTATCTTTTTAATTTTGAATTCAACAGAGATAACAACAACTTCGTGCATTACCTTTAAGAGAAAACGATTTTATTTGTCTGTGTGTGCGAGTGTGTGAGTGGCTGGTTGGAAAGCATCATCTCAATTGTAAAATGTGACAAAATTTCTGAGTTCAATACTAGTTTATAATATTTATAATAAACATATACAAAATAAAGAATAATAAAAATGTAATCTTGTTGAAATCGAATTATATTCTTAAAGTAATCCAATTGTTTACTTCGAAGCTTTCTTTTATCTTATCAGGTTGAATTTAAATGTTAAAATACTTTTTTAAGAGTGATGTTGTTTTTATTTTAAGGAAATTCATGTTTTTGGAATTTTTATTGCTGGGAAAAGGTCATAAAGAAAAGAGTTTTATGTTGTGCAATTAAATGAACAAATAAAACATAAATTTTTTTAATTTTGAGAAAAGAGAGTAAAAAAAATTTGATAGCGGTGGGATTCGAACCCACGCCTGTTACGACTGGTGCCTAAAACCAGCGCCTTAGACCACTCGGCCACGCTACCTCTTACTCACTACTCAATTCTAACACTACTCACAAACTAAATTTAAAATTTTTAGTCTTTCCATAAACGCTTCATTCGGGCTGCTAGGTTCAGAAAAAGCGTATAATTTTGAAAATTATTTTTTTAAGCGTTAGCGTTCTTCATTCTCACCAATGATGTTCCATTTGAATCAGAGGGTATAAATTTATATTGAGTGTCTGAAAATCCTGGGGGTTGGGTTGGTAACTTTAGAAGAACGTTTAAAAAAGAGGTGATTGATATGAAGTTAGATTTGTTTCACACATCCACTTCATCCAGCCTAATTCTCAGATCCTGCGGGTTCAACAAGAAAGCGAAAAAAAATTGTAAAGAAACAAATTTTTTACAAACAGGGTTAATTCTCATTCGAACGAGTTTCCGGGCAAGACAAGCAAAAGGAAAGCGAGCTTGGTTCTACTAGGCAAAAAAAAGTAAGGTCTTTTCCTGGGTGTTTAAGTATAGGCTAAAATTGATACACTGGCTTTTGTAGAAGTAAATTACAGTGATTCTAGTCAAAATGTAACGTCTTGATATCAACGCGTTCCAAAAAATAACGGAAAACAAACAAGGCCGTTTCGTTCCCGTGCTTGTTCCTACTCACATTTAGCCTTCTGTTCATATATCCATTCCATTTTCAACTAATGCAATGTCTGCAATGTTTTTGCTTAAAATTCGGGAATCAAAAATCAGACTCGAGTCTTTGGGACCTAAGTCGGGCTCGAACCTCAAAAATCCGGGTCTTTAAAAGGATTAGATTAGATTAGAGATAGAGATACGATTAGAGAGAGAGAACAAAACAAAAATTTGATAGCTGTGGGATTCGAACCCACGCCAGATACGACTGGTGCCTAAAACCAGCGCCTTATACCACTCGGCCACGCTACCACTTATTCACAACACGTTTAAAAAACTGCAATCAAAATTTTTTAAAAGACTATTTGGAGTCAGGAGAGGGTTAATAAAAAAATTTTTTTTTTTATTAATTTTTTATTGAAATTTATTTTCTTTTAAAAAATTGTGGTTTTTTAAGAGTTTTTGTAATTTTACCAGCTGAACGTCTTATATGTTTACGTTCATTATGATGTTCCATCGACTTTTTCTCTTCATCTTTACTTCTTTTTTCTCTTCTACCCAAAAATGTCATTTGTTTGTTACCTAACGAATCACTTCTGAACACAAGTTTATCTTCTTTTTTAAATTTATATCGTTTATCTATTTATTCATGTCGGTTGGCCAATGGGAATCGGTTAATTTTTTCACTTTTTAAGATCTCGTTTGTTCCATTTTTAGTCGTTGATGAACTCGAATACAAGTCCATACCGTCTTTGAGTTCATAAAATTTAGGCTGTTTGACTGTGTCTTGTTTTTTTGATAACTTTTCAGCTCGTTCTTTTTGACGTTTTTCTTGTTGAATTTGTCTGTATTGTTCTTTGACTGATTGTTTCCATTGATGTTCATCGTCCGATGAACTTTCAGACGCATCACTCGAGTCCTTGTCTTCGTCTTCGTCTTCAATTTCACTTTCCTCACTATGTTCAACACTTTCAGCCACTTTTTTTTTTAATTTTTTCTCATTTACTTTTTGTACAACCGGATTTAAGAGCTTATACTCTTCTGAATTCATGTCTATTTGATAATTTGGATCTGTAAACAACTCAGCAAAACGTTTATCCTCCATCGGATTGAATAAAGGCTTTTTTTGTCTTACAAGTTTTTCTTTAACTTCTTCAGTTTCTTCAAGGATGCGTTTAGCAAGTTCTGTATTTACAATTGGTAACTTACGTTGGACTTTGACACGATTTTCTCTTTCTTTTTCTAATTTTTCTTTTATCTTTCGTTGTTTGAACTCTTCAAAGTTGAATGGTTCGTTTATTAGTTTGGCTTTTTTGTATAGTCGGATGTCAATAAAGTAACCGTGCATGTAAGCACGAAGGACACCAGTGCCTATCAAGTTACCTAAACCAAGGGTCTCGAGTTCTTGTTTTGTCACAAATTTATAATCATCGTAAACCGAACTGGTCGGGTTTGATTCCAATTCTTCAGTTAAGTTGTCCAAGAACGAACACCATTTTGGAGCTGGTCCAATCGATGGGATGTAATAGACAAGCATTTTTGGGGCTTCGTTTGCCATGAATAACATACCACTGTTCGGTACAAGGCATAAATTGTTCAAACCGGTGCCAGGTTCGATTGATGTGTACGGTTTACCGGAATTACGATCCCAAATTTTACACACTCGTTTGTCGATTGAGAATACTAAATCGGATTCTTTGTGCCATTCAATGTCTTTTATTGGAAGTTCGTAACGATGGTCTTTGACTAATACTGGTCGATTTGATCTTATATCGTAAAGTAGAATCTTGAAAAAAAAAATTTTAGTTTACGAAGTTAAGTATTCTCCTTCGGGTTAATACGCTTGGTTTGTGGTTCCAAGCTAAGTCTGAATAGTCGTCGAGTTCGCAGTCTTAGACTCGGATGAGTGACACAGTTTATGATGAACGTCCCACGGTCACTCAGAGTCGTAACCATGCCAGGCCCGGTCACAAACCCGGATGAGAAAATGGGATGGAGACTCACTGAAATTTAGTGATCTTATCTTACGTTTCCAGTCGACGTACCAACAGCAAGATTAAGCCCATCTCTAAACTTCATAGCCGTAATGGCACATTGTCGATTGCTCTTATTTGACAAATCTTCAAATAACGAATCTATCGCACAATTGAGAATACCAATTTGTTTAGGCGCTCTCGGATCCCAACATTCAACAATACCATCCGTATTACCACAAGCAAAAAGTTCATGTACCGGATTAAATTGACAACAATTATTTTCCAAACTACACGATGATTTAAGACTTGTTTGAAATTTACCTTGTTCTAAATTAAACCGATATATTTCATTACTAGCACCAACAAAATATAAATCACATGTCGAATAGTTATAGTCAAAATCACGACCAAATTTAGGTATCCGTATTTTATAATACTTTCCGTATTGTGCGTGAAATTCAACGTAACGATCATTGTGTAGGAACACAATCTTCGAGTAATCGTCTGAGATTATTTTGTATTTTAAACATTCTGAGTCGAAACAACGTTCAAATTTCATTGAATATTGTGTAACATCGAAACATTTTACACGAGGTTTATAAACACCTGATGCGAATATGTATTGACCATCGCGTGAGACTTGTACTTGATTGCTTACAATTGGCATATCAAAGTCTTGAATCAATTCGATACGGTCACGAAGTTCCGGATCATTTTTTATCAATTGACGCTTTTTGCGGTCGCTAATCCACTTTAGAATAAAAATCAGAGAAGTGACTTTAAAAAGTGCTCAAAGAATGGTTTACTCAAGTCTGGTAAAGACTTTCCAGCACTAAGGTTATAAATTTTTACATTATTTGGGGATATAACTTGCATTTTGTGTGTCTACAAGAATCTTAAAAAAATAAATTATTTTTTTTTCAAAAATAAAAACATGAGAAAAAAGTTTTTTTTTTAAAGTTTCACGTTCATTCTAAAATTTCAAAAAAATAAAATAAAATCGTTGAGCATAATTTGCATTTTGTTTTTGCATGTGTTTTTTTATGAACAAGATTTTTGTCTTATTAGCGTGATTGATAAAATTACGCGTCATAAAGTCTAATCCTCCAAATATACACTCATATGCTCTATTTTCTTCATCTATCAGCGAGAAATTCGATACCTCTCTTGTACCATTCCTGGCTTTTTGAGCTAAAAGATGATAAATAGAAGGGGGAAGGTCTGAATGAGGGAAAAGTTCATTCCATTCAGTATTTATACGTTCTAATTGTTCACAATAAAGGTCTAAATTTATCGTACGACCACCAGGAACCAGTTCAAGGTGTATTACCCATTTGTAATTCCACCAAACGAACAACATTACCTTCTTGTCGAATCATCCTCTTTTAACGACTGGTAGGGCTGGTTGAGATGGGTCCAACCACTGGTTTCTGTTATTTCAAGAAAAGATCCATTTCTCATCACAAGTTATTATCATTCTGAAAAACCGTTCATCAAGTGGATTTTTGATTTGTTTTCAACAGATGTCAAATCGTGTGGAACAACTCGGCAGCGTCTATTAACTTTATGGATCAATGAAGATATGTGAAGTGCTTAGATAACTTGATAATTCGTGAGTATTAACCTCTCTACCGCCAGGCGTGTTGATCGAAACTCACTGGTCATCCTATTTTCCTTCGAAGTATCAGTATCAACACTGATAACTTTATTGAACCAACCTTGTGCTTTTCTTACTTTAAGGACATTCTCACCTTCTACTTGGCATATTTCGCGGGTTGATGCTGTATCTGTGAGTCATTTTTTCCAATAATGACGTAAGAGCACCAAAATTTCAAAATTTTCATCCAAAGTTTTCATAAAAATACTTAGAATCAAAAATATTAAAATTTAAACTTATCATCATGTAGAGCGTTCAATTTTGTTTAATCCAATATATAATATGATATGAGATTGTTACAGTAGTTGTAACAATACGCTATTTTCTGGACTGTTTCTTTCGGAAAGTAGATCATTAGAGTCATACAGTAATCGAAGTTTGGTAAAATAAAGGTTTTAAAAAATTCGACTTTGACCTAATATTATAATTGATAGATTTCTTGGATTGAGTACTCTCTTTTATTCACTGCAAGTTTTAGGTACACTTTCTAGAGGGACACCTAATGCAACTTTTCTTGCGTTCGATTGATCCTGATGAATTTTAATCATCTTCTAACGGAATGTGAAGTATTAACGATTTTTTAAACCCAGATTTTTCATAATTTCGGCTCCTCTGTACATAGTGAGGGGGCTTTAACCATGAATCTTTTTTAAATCGACCTTGAGTTGAAAATTTTTCTTACTCATATACCCCCTGATTAATCGAAAAAAAATTCATTTAAACTTTAATATTATTTTTTATTAAAGAAAAAAAAAGAAAACGAAACGGCATAGACAAAAAAAAATTTTCAAAAAGATTTTAAATATTCAAAATCTCTTTCGTTTTGTTAAAGGTTTATTTAAAAGTGACAAAAAAAAAAAATTAAATTTTATTTAATTTAAACACCCAAAAAAAATTAAAAAAAAAAGTTGAGAGAAGAGACACATTGATTATTATTGTTAAACAATTAGAAAAAAAAGATATTTATCATTTTTTTAATCTTCATCATTTTGGGACAACAAAAAATTAGCGGCTAAATTTTCATTTTTCTCACATGCAAAATAAGCTTGTATACACATGGCTTCTGGGAAACCCAATGCTTTTAACTTGAAAAAAATTAATTTAATTTTAGAATTTGAAATTTTTTTTTTGAGGTCTCTTACTCTATCAATGGCTTCTCTTTCTTGTGGTGTTACTGTAATATAACTCGAACCAGCTGGTGGTTGTCCACTTGGAGCTCTTCCACCAGCACCAGCAGTAGCACCTCCACTTGGAGTTTCACCTTCCATTGGCTCGTTGATCATGTTATAAAACTCATTTTGGTTTTCGTTTATCAATTGTAACAATTGAGGATTCGACTGAGCTAGCTGTTGCAATAACGGAGCTAATAGAGACGGATTTTGTTGTATCAACTGTCTCATTTGAGCAAATTGAGGTTGGGATCTTAAAAAAGAAAGTGGATCTTCCCCGGCCAATGGGGTTCGACCACCTTCACTAGCCATCTCATCACCACTGGTCTCTTCTCCTGCTTCACCTTCGTCAAAACTTGGTATATTACCAGAGAGTAAGTATTCAACAGCACGGTCTGGGTTATTAAAACTAGCTCTCATGGCAGCTTCGATTTGAGAACGAGGATAACCCATACTCATCATTTCTTGAACTGATCGTTCGTATTCTTCGCCAACTACGAGACCGGTTTCGAGTCTTGGTTCAGTTGGTTGTACAGTTGGTTGAGCAGCTGGTGCCGGAGTAGGGGTAGGGGCTGGTGAAGGTGTGACTACAGGTGTTGGAACCGGGGCTGGGGTAGCAGCAGCAGCAGCAGCAGGTGTAGCAGCTGGTGCCGGTGTTGTAGTAGCTTTTGGTTTAGTTGCAAAACAAACGATACTACTCGATTCGTTTACATTATACTCTCCAATAGTTTTATTATCTTCTAGAACTTTACCCAAAAGAATAAGTTTTTGATTTTCAACTTGATAGTCATCACCTTTTTCTTTATGAATTTTTTCTTTAACTTCTTTGATAGTATCAGTCGGGTTTATTTCGATTTTAAATGTTAAATTAGACAATGTTTTAACTGTGACTAACATTTTGAGAACACAAAAAAAAAATTTCTTTTTTTAAAAAAAAAAATTTGATAAATTAAGTTTAAGATAGAACAAAAATAGAATTTGAGCTTATATGTGTGTGTGTATTAGATACGATATGAATTATGAAATAATGTACAGTGATGATTAGGTTGTTTTTCATATTGGATTGATTGAATGTATGCAAAAATTAAATTTTTTATTTCTTTTTTTAAATTGAGAAATTTTCAAAATTATTCATATGCATGGAAGTTAAAATGAATTTGTCTTTTTTGTTATTTTTTAAATGTTAGAATGTTCAAGATATCATTTTATGCTTTTTTGAATTAAATAAACCAGATGAATCATCTTTACCATTGTAATCGTCGTAACCATGCCTTGGCCGGTCTCCAATATTTTTAATGTGAAAATGGGAGGGCGGCGATGATGCTGTCATTCTAACACCGTTCTAAATGTGCTGTATTACGGGTACGTAGGTACAAGGATCGGGTTCGAATCTTGTCGTATTGGAGTGGCGCTGGCTTTGACCATCACATAGAAGCCTGGGAACGGGTGCGAGTACTTGTTTTACAGCAGACAAATTTAGTAATAGATCTAGCCCTAGTGATAAAGTTAAGTGTTCTTCAAAAGAAGAATACGCTTGGTTTGTGGTTCCAAGCTAAGTCTAAATAGTCGTCGAGTTCGCAGTCTTAGACTCGGATGAGTGACACTGTTTATGATGAACGTCCCACAGTCACTGGAGTTGATGTCAGTAGCATAGTTGTAACCATGCCATGGCCGGTCCCAAGCCCGGATGAGAAAATTGGAGGGCGACTAGTTGCTGTAAAAATTATAATTTTAGTGAAAAACATGCACTCATAGCTGAAACTTTTAAACGAAGTCTGGTATGTAAAAAATTATTGTTAAATGAAGGGCTACCAAAGATACCATTTTTAGACCCCCTGTGAAGTTATTTTGGGAAATTAATTAACATTCAAAAATGAAATCTTTCACCCAACTCAAGTCTCAACGGACTTCGCATGTCTATTTATTTAACATGCGAAGTCCGTGTATAACCAATGATTTATAAAGCAAGTTTGCCGTGGGCCCAGTCAAGCAAAACTTACAGTGTGCACATATCTTGATATGTTAGTTAACTTGATTTCGATTCGCTAGGATATGTTGAATGGAAAGAATTCTTCATCTTTATTTATCCGAGATCCAAATAACTATTGATATATTGGGCCTACTGATTACAACGAGACTTTTTATAAACAATTTACAGATTTACATGGAATTATGATTACGGGGAGAAACATAATTTAAAGCTTCAGTTAGTGCAACGATTTTGCAACCAAAAATGAGCATCATCCTCAGGTTTTGATGAGGATGACTGAAAGAGGAGGTGTGAACGAAGGATGAGCATGAGAATGAGAATGAGCATGAGGATGAGAATGAAATTAAAATTAATTATTTTTAAATTTAACTACATGTGCTGCCATAAAAGCTAAGAGAAGTTAAGAGCTCACGGATTTAGTGGGAAAATTTTATAATAGTTGAAAGCGTTTCTCTCTAATCGTTAACAGAGGGTATTCCTTGATGGTTTTAAGTCAAAATGGTGTGATGTAACAGGATAACTTGAAATGGGAAGAACATTTATCGTTCTCAATTTACAAAGCAAACTTTGTCCTTGGTCGAATTAGGAATTGTTTTCGGTAGCTTGCTTTCCTTTTCGTAAGCAAGATATCAAACGACTGGAGAAAGCTCAACGAGGGCAACAAAGTTAGTACCTGCTTTACGTAACAGGAGTTATGACGATAGATACAAATGAATATTTTGATACTGAGGAGTATGTTCCATTTAGGTGATCCTATCCAAAATCCTCAAATTTTTGTCTGTCAACAAAATCGCCTAATTCCTAAATTGCACAATTTTTTTCGGCCAAAATTGAGAAAAATCAAGCTTTTAAGCCTTTATATCATGTCAGTCCTTTAGTAGACCCAGAAACTTTTAGGTCAAACTTTAAATAATTGAATCTTTAGGTGAAATTTTTATAAGATTTCTTTGGAATGGAGCCCAATAATATTCTGATCTATATATCATTTTATTCATTGTGAATTTTCCTTTCGAATAATGGGTCAAACTCATTTTTTGCAAAACCAAAATACCGAGGATATCTGATGATTTTGGATTGGATCACGTAAATGAAGCATACTCCTCAATAGAAACGTGAATTATGAAGTTGGTCACTTTTTTTAAAAATTAGAAAGCTCAAGGCATAAGTGCAAAAAATTTCGTTGGTTTCAAATAAAAAATGACGAAAACCATTTTGGTACATCCGTTAAGTTAGATAATGATACCAATTGGATGTAGATCGATATTATTGAATTTAACCGTGTAAAGTCATATTACGTTTTATTACGAAGATCTAAAACAACTAAAGAAGTCGCCTGTTAAGGTAGCTAAGCAACTTTAAATATTTAATCAGATATGGTGTTTATTTAAAATAATCTAATATTTAAACTATTTATCAGTTTATTGTTTTTAAAAACTGTACAAATATTTTTTATAATGTGAACACTTGGATTTACTTTTTAATTTTTAATTTTGTCAACTTAAATCTCAAAAAAATTTTCACTAAAAAAACATTTTCATTTTATTTTTTAAAATGTATACGTACTTTGTATTCATCGGCTTAGTATCTTTAAGCTTTGGACAGGCATTCAATTTCATCACGGGAAGCGAAGATAAGAATTTAGAACAATGGGATAAGTTGACTAAATTTAATCGTAAGTTCATTAACTTGACAGCACTCTCATTGGATTTTGACGAATCAAATAATTTAATAATCGGTGGTACTGTGGAAAATAAACTTTTCTTATGGAATATTGTAAAAGATGAACTTCAAATTCCAGATATACCATCATTTGATATTTCGTCTGTACTTGTAATCAATCAAACTCATTTTATGGTTGGGTGTACTAACTTTGTAATTATTTATGAAACTAATAATTTGACCAATAATGTTAAAATTTCGGGGACATTCGGAAAAATCAACTGTTTGAAATTGTTAAGCGATGATAAAATAGTCTTAGCTGCCACAGGCTATGGGAGGAGTGCTGTTTTTTCTTTAAAAAACCAAACTAAACTAAGCGAGCCTAATATTTCAAGCACTGCAAGGGTGTCTATTGATGTCTTGAATCGTACCTATATTGCAACTCAATGAGGGTATGACGACATTTGTCGATACAAACTTAATTTATCCAATACTTTAAGTCAAGAAGTAAGAGGATCAAATACTAAGTTTACTCTTGCAGTCAAAATAATAAACGAAAGCTTAGCAATATTTGGAGTTGTTGGAAACTGTTTAACTGTTTGGGATATGAAAAATACTCCTAGAGAAATAACTAGTGTAGGTGGTATTCAAATAATGAAAATTTTAAGTCTTGAAATATTAAGCGTGAATATGTTTGTCTCTGGTCACGATTCTCAAGTTCTTAACTTATGGGATTTAGAAAATCTTACCATTAACTCGACGTATAATTGCAGTGGAAAAATAAGAGTAATCAAAAAGGTTAAAGAATCAAATTTTAATTTGGACACCGCTGCTATGATTAGATATTCGTCTAATTATGAGAAAGATGAAATGTTTACTACGCTATATAGCACTCAAAACAGCGTTGGTTCAACTTTAAATGATCTAAGTACCCAGTCCAGGGTTACAACTAGTCAAAATATTAATATGGCGTTTGAAAATGGTGACTATCAATTCATAAAAAATCTATTAGAGAGTAATTTAGACATGACTGATTGTTTAGGAAATTGTTCAGGAAATGGTCTATGTAAAACGACTGACGAATACAAATATATTTGTGAATGCTTTGAGAACTTTGCAGGTTCAAATTGTGGATTTAATACTTTACCATGTTGGTCTAATCCTTGTCTTAACAATGCAACTTGCGTAAACGATTTAGTTAACAAGATATATCAATGTGAGTGCTTTTCAAAAAGTAATACAAGTTTATTTTATGGTAAAAATTGTGAAAATAAAATAAATGTTTGTGAAAATGAAACATGTTCTGGTAATGGAGTATGTTATGACGAAGAAAATGATCCTAAATGTAAATGTTTTAGTTTATTTTCGGGAGAAAAATGTCAAATAGAATCAAATGAAATAAAAGTAATCAAAAGCGTAATCCAAACTTCGGCTATTATAGCTTGTATTATTATTATTTTGACATATTGGTTGTTCATTGTGAGTGACTTATTAATGCTTAAAAGTAGAAATAGAAAGTCAATTAAAATAGGGCAATGTTGAATTTATTTATGAAGCAGTCTTAATTGATTTACATGAAATATAACTTTTAAAAAACTTTATATGATGTTTAATTTTTATCATTTAATAAAAAATTGTGAATTATTTTGGATCCTTGAAAAGCAACACCCCCTTTTTATCTAAATGTATACACCCGGATGTAATATCTTTATTTTGAAAGCTAGCTTTAAACAAAATATTCTAGGATGTTCATCATCAAAAGTTCTTCGAAATGGTACCCCCATTAACCCTCTGGTCGCTTATTTTACATGATTACAATCGATTTTAAAATTTCAAGTCGATTCTAACACCCCCTATTATTTTTGCACAGGAATGCATTATTTTTGATGCTCTTTCAGAATCTGCAGTCTTTTTTTCTCTATCTTTTTTCCCTTAGGCTACAGAAAACGAATTAAAAATCACCGATAATTAAGCAAAAAATTGCTAAAATACAAAGCAGCATCATTGACTCCTAAAAAACAATAGGTGCAAAAAAGAGAGGATTTTTTAAAAATTAAACCAATTAAACGGATTAATTTACTATAAAAATATATAGGTTTCTGCGAAAATTCCGAATTTTAAGTCAAAAAGTGGTTAATTCCTTTTTTTTTCGTTTTAAATTTTTATGACTTATTTCGTCCATTAGTATACAAAAATGAAAAATAAAATAAAAAAGAAACGTCGAGGTGCTTTATTTAAACATTTTTGTAAACATGATAGAAAAAAAAGCTATAATTTATGCAAAGATATGTTCATAAGGCTAAAAAGCTACCATTGACGCTGGGACCATTGTCAATGGGATGAAAAAATTCCATAAAGAAATACACTTTAAAGAAGTTCAACTGTTCAGTAGAATACTCACGGCAATTTGAAAAAGACCGACCATGCCTTCCCTGAATGTTCAAGCTTTGAAAAAGCTTTAGAGTAATACAGAGAGTCATAACTTCGTCAAAAAGTATTGTAGTCAAATTTTTGGTTTGAATGGCCGAAAAATTAAGCTAAATGTAAAATTTTTACATTAAATCTATCCTAAAAAAAATTTCGACAATTGTGAATCAAAACCGGCGAAGCCCAAAAAAGGAAAGTTAACGTCTCGTTACTCGCATATAAAGCTCTGCTTCGTGTATCTTAACTTATAAAACACATCCATAATTAATTCAATTCACTTGTAACACTAAGAGTATAAAAGTTCAATTTTTTTTCTTAATCATTATCTTTGTAGGAAGTTGAATTTTTCCGTACCTGGAAAATTGCAAAGATCACCATGATACCAAAAAAACCTCACTATCCACACAACATTAACAACTACCGACAAATTAGTCTAACGTGCTCAATTGTCAAGTTACTCAAAAACTAATAAAAAGAGAAAAATTTCTAACTGACATTAATTTCTATAATAAATGCCAATCAGGTTTTAGAAAAGGAAGAAGTACAATTGATAATTTTTTTTGTTTCAAACAAAAGTCCCTAGAAGCTTTCCCTCAAAATCAATTTGTATGTGAAGATTGATCCACAAAGATTGATCGCTATTATCATCAACGTTCACTACTATTCGCAGACGATCTTTTCCATTTATACTCTGACAACAATCTAAACCGCCTCGCCCTATCGACACAAAATTATTTTAAAATTATTTACGATCTGAAAAATGGAACCATAAACGTATTAGTCCGTGGGGCAAAAACGGAGTCTTCGTTTTTTACCACATGGGGCAAATAGCGGGGTTTTACGGTAAACTAAACTAAACTTAATCATTATCTAAGGCTCAAAGAGTTCATGGTCCCGAAGTCCCCTGTATCCCTAGGGGTACTACACCGTATTTTAATAAATATGACTTATTCATTATCAATATCTATTCGACTATTTCGATAATAGAAAACAACCTTCAAACTTAAGATTCATGTTTAATTTCCTGTTTTATTATTTTTTGGGGATAAAAAAATTTTTTAACTTCTAAAAATCAAATTAATTTTAAGGGATTCTCCACAGTGAGACGAACTCACTTTGGTTGGGCGTCGTAACATGCAAACGTAGCCAGTATAAAAAAATTCTGTATCCGGCTAACAAGCCTAATCAGCTTCTATTAGATGTTAGATATGCTCAGAAAAAGAACTACTACTTCTACTATATAAGTGGCTACTTGTTCATGTTCTGGATCGTCGGGCAAATTTCAGGAATCGGAGTGTTCTCCTAAATCACTCGCTTATTTTTTCATCAATTAATTATAAGGTATTGAGTGGATTCAGGTTTTGGCTTCGGATTGTTTACCCAGAAATTTGGTTTGGATCTGGATTATTGGTAAGCCAAAAAATAATAGTTTTTTTTTAGTTTAATTTATCGGTGAAAATTGAGTTTTGGGTAAATATAACTTATTGAGTTATCCAACCCAGATCCAAATCAAAAATTTCTGGGTAACACATATTCTATCCGAACCCAACGCATTAAATTTTAAACCTAAATCCACCCAAATGTTGAAAAAATAAGTCTTTTGCAGGGAGACAGGACCCCATTGTCTCAAAAAGGTAATCGTATTTTTTTGAAAAAAAAACAAGTCATTTTCGAATGAATCGCCAGAAAGTATAATATCAACAAAATCAGGCAATAGTTTCAAAATAAGATACTGCAATGGGGCACCACGAGCCATTATAGTTTTTAAAAATTAAATTTTATAAAAGAAGAGTCTGATCAAAAATTATAAAATAAAAATTTTTTAATCATTAGCTAGACTTAACCTGACCAGTTGACCAATTTCCATGAATTAATAAATACACTATCCATCCTAGCATTAGTAACAAAATAAAAAGCCGAAAAACGTCTATTAGTAGCTATAAATTCATACATTGTAATGTATTTACTTGCAATAAATTGACAAATTTGTTTAAAATAATCGGCTACAATACCAACATTTATGTCATCAATCCAAACATTGTTAACCAAATATGAAGCATTATATAAAACTGGTATAATGTCTGTACTAATTATATAACCCAAACTGTGACAATACGTTTTGTACGTAGTCTCATTGTAATCACTTGGATCAATTGACCAGTAATCAGTTATTGGAGCTACTGGTCTATCCAATATAACCCATCCTGAAATGGTGTTTATATTAGAAATTTTTTGTTCAAATAATTCCTTTCGAATTAGATCTAAATTAACTATTAATTCATGTTCTGCGCGTATTACCAATTTAGCTTTTGAACAATTTTTTGCTATCCATCTCCATGCAGTTATAGATCTATAACTTTGATTTTTATCTACATCAACGTAATCACTTTGATAAATATCTCCGTATAAATTGCTTTCACTAATGATCTCATCGTTAATATACGAATATGGCGATATACCCATGACAAAAAAAAAATCCGCAAATGGATATAATGTTTTGTTAGCCCATGTTTCACGAATCGCTTTTCTGTGATTAAAATATCCAATATAAGTAATTATATACACGAGTATATCCACATTTTCACCTTGATTAATTGTGCATACATTTTTAGGTGAAATAAATTGTTTTGTTTTATTTGGCTTTATTGAAGTATCCACTTTTTGAGTAACAGTTGTGGTTGACACAGTAGTTGTACTTGTTGAAGAAGTAGAGCTAGTTGTATGAATCGTTGCGGTTGAAATGCCTTGATTAGTTGAAGGCCCCATTATGTATATTTTAATCTCAAATGGATTTAACATTGAGTGTAAAATAATTTTACTTTATTCAATCGTTCCACATAAGTTCAAGATTATGAAAATGTATATTTTTAACAATTATCAAATTTTCCAAAAATAAAGACTTTCGCAGTTTATGCATAAAATTTTGAGATATATTAAAGTTTAAAGACACTTCTCTAAGTGAAAAAATTAAAAATAATTTTTTAAATACCATTAACGTTGATAGTGATTGTACCTAAAAGCATTATTACCCTTAAAGGCTCCTTTTTTTTTGATTTATCGAAAAACAATTTTTTTAATATAAAAAAAAAAATTTCATCAAGAAGCATTTCTCATAGGGTATGAAATAAAAAGTCTGAGACTGTTGAATTAGTAAAAATGTACCGTCACTTGGATGTAACCTAAGTGACATTAAAATTTCATGGGTATATTGTTTCAACACAATCAAATTTGTTTAAAACACAATTAAAAATCTTCTGAGCACAAACATATGGGGACAAGATAAAAAAATTGTATAGTACCCCAGATCATTAAGTTTAGTCGGTCAGGGATTACCAAGCTTGCTGACAACAATCTCAATCTCATTTTTCGATAAATCAAAAAAAAAGAGGAGCCTTTAAATTATTTTTAATTTTTAAATACCATTAATGTTCATACAACTAGAGAAACATTTTAAAAATAAAATTGGCTTTAATTGACGTTTTTTTCGGGAGTTGTTACATTTTTCCTGGAAAAATGACGTTTTTTTTTTTAAAAAACCAAAAGAACTGTAGCAAAATAAGTTGAAATTTTTTTTATATTTTTAAAAACAAATTTACTAATGTAATTTAATGTGCTCTTGATGCTTTTGAAAAAAAAAAAAGCATGTTGACTTTTTTTTCAGGACTTATAGCTCATAACCCTTAAAAATTGACGGGGGTTTGGTACATATACTTGACTTGGACCTAAAATTTTTTTTTTGAAAAATTGTTTTTTTTCACCTCTAGAAACCCTAAAATGGTAATTTTCGGTGTTTTTTTTGATCCCTGACCGACTAAACTTAATGATCTGGTGCACTATACAATTTTTTTATCTTGTCCGCATATGTTTGTGCTCAGAAGATTTTTAATTAACACCATTTCAGGATGGGTTATATTGGATAGACCAGTAGCTCCAATAACTGATTACTGGTCAATTGATCCAAGTGATTACAATGAGACTACGTACAAAACGTATTGTCACAGTTTGGGTTATATAATTAGTACAGACATTATACCCGTTTTATATAATGCTTCATATTTGGTTAACAATGTTTGGATTGATGACATAAATGTTGGTATTGTAGCCGATTATTTTAAACCAATTTTTAAATATATTGCAAGTAAATACATTACAAAGGATGAATTTATAGCTACTAATAGACGTTTTTTCGTCTTTTTATTTTGTTACAAATGCTGGAATGGATAGTGAATTTATTAATTCATGGAAATTGGTCAACTCGTCAGGTTAAGTCTAGCTTATGATTAAAAAATTTTTATTTTATAATTTTTGATTCGACTTTTCTTTTATAAAATTTAATTTTTAAAAACTATACTAGCCCTTGATGCCCCTTTGCAGTCTCTTATTTTGAAACTATTGCCTGATTTTGTTGATATTATACTTTCTGGCGATTCATTCGAAAATGACTTGTTTTTTTTTTCAAAAAAATACGATTACCTTTTTGAGACAATGGGGTCCTGTCTCCCTGCAAAAGACTTATTTTTTCAACATTTGGGTGGATTTAGGTTTAAAATTTAATGCGTTGGGTTCGGATAGAATATGTGTTACCCAGAAATTTTTGATTTGGATCTGGGTTGGATAACTCAATAAGTTATATTTACCCAAAACTCAATTTTCACCGATAAATTAAACTAAAAAAAAACTATTATTTTTTGGCTTACCAATAATCCAGATCCAAACCAAATTTCTGGGTAAACAATCCGAAGCCAAAACCTGAATCCACTCAATACCTTATAATTAATTGATGAAAAAATAAGCGAGTGATTTAGGAGAACACTCCGATTCCTGAAATTTGCCCGACGATCCAGAACATGAACAAGTAGCCACTTATATAGTAGAAGTAGTAGTTCTTTTTCTGAGCATATCTAACATCTAATAGAAGCTGATTAGGCTTGTTAGCCGGATACAGAATTTTTTTATACTGGCTACGTTTGCATGTTACGACGCCCAACCAAAGTGAGTTCGTCTCACTGTGGAGAATCCCTTAAAATTAATTTGATTTTTAGAAGTTAAAATATTTTTTTTTCCCCCAAAAATAATACAACAAGAAATTAAACATGAATCTTAAGTTTGAAGGTTGTTTTCTATTATCGAAATAGTCGAATAGATATTGATAATGATTAAGTTTTATTTATTTAAATATGGTTTAGTACCCCTAAGGATAAAGGGGACTTCGGGACCATGAACTCTTTTAGCCTTAGATAATGATTAAGTTTAGTTTAGTTTACCGTAAAACCCCGCTATTTGCCCCATGTGGTAAAAACGAAGACTCCGTTTTTGCCCCACGGACTAATACGTTTATGGTTCCATTTTTCAGATCGTAGATAATTTTAAAATAATTTTGTGTCGATAGGGCGAGGCGGTTTAGATTGTTGTCAGAGTATAAATGGAAAAGATCGTCTGCGAATAGTAGTGAACGTTGATGATAATAGCGATCAATCTTTGTGGATCAATCTTCACATACAAATTGATTTTGAGGGAAAGCTTCTAGGGACTTTTGTTTGAAACAAAAAAAATTATCAATTGTACTTCTTCCTTTTCTAAAACCTGATTGGCATTTATTATAGAAATTAATGTCAGTTTAGAAATTTTTCTCTTTTTATTAGTTTTTGAGTAACTTGACAATTGAGCACGTTAGACTAATTTGTCGGTAGTTGTTAATGTTGTGTGGATAGTGAGGTTTTTTTGGTATCATGGTGATCTTTGCAATTTTCCATTTAGGGAAAAATTTGATTTTCTACAAAGATAATGAATAAGAAAAAAAATTGACCTCTTATACCCTTAGTCTTACAAGTTAATTGAATTAATTATGGATGTGTCTAATAAGTTAAGATACACGAAGCAGAGCTTTATATGCGAGTAACGAGACGTTAACTTTCCCTTTTTGGGCTTCGCCGGTTTTGATTCACAATTGTCGAAATTTTTTTTAGGATAGATTTAATGTAAAAATTTTACATTTAGCTTAATTTTTCGGCCATTCAAACCAAAAATTTGACTACAATACTTTTTTGACGAAGTTATGACTCTCTGTATTACTCTAAAGCTTTTTCAAAGCTTGAACATTCAGGGAAGGCATGGTCGGTCTTTTTCAAATTGCCGTGAGTATTCTACTGAACAGTTGAACTTCTTTAAAGTGTATTTCTTTATGGAATTTTTTCATCCCATTGACAATGGTCCCAGCGTCAATGGTAGCTTTTTAGCCTTATGAACATATCTTTGCATAAATTATAGCTTTTTTTCTATCATGTTTACAAAAATGTTTAAATAAAGCACCTCGACGTTTCTTTTTTATTTTATTTTTCATTTTTGTATATTAATGGACGAAATAAGTCATAAAAATTTAAAACGAAAAAAAAAGGAATTAACCACTTTTTGACTTAAAATTCGGAATTTTCGCAGAAAACTATATATTTTTATAGTAAATTAATCCGTTTAATTGGTTTATTTTTTTAAAATTACTCTATTTTTTGCACCTATTGTTTTTTTAGGAGTCAATGATGCTGCCCTTGTATTTTAGCAATTTTTTGCTTAATTATCGGTGATTTTTAATTCGTTTTCTGTAGCCTAAGGGAAAAAAGATAGAGAAAAAAAGACTGCAGATTCTGAAAGAGCATCAAAAATAATGCATTCCTGTGCAAAAATAATAGGGGGTGTTAGAATCGACTTGAAATTTTAAAATCGATTGTAATCATGTAAAATAAGCGACCAGAGGGTTAATGGGGGTACCATTTCGAAGAACTTTTGATGATGAACATCCTAGAATATTTTGTTTAAAGCTAGCTTTCAAAATAAAGATATTACATCCGGGTGTATACATTTAGATAAAAAGGGGGTGTTGCTTTTCAAGGATCCAAAATAATTCACAATTTTTTATTAAATGATAAAAATTAAACATCATATAAAGTTTTTAAAAGTTATATTTCATGTAAATCAATTAAGACTGCTTCATAAATAAATTCAACATTTCACTTTTTTAATTGACTTTTTATTTCTACTTTTAAGCATTAATAAGTCACTCACAATGCATAACCAATATGTCAAAATAATAATAAAACAAGACATAATAGCCGAAGATTGAATTACGCTTTTGATTCCTTTTATTTCATTTGATTCTATTTGACATTTTCTCCCGAAAATAAACTAAAACATTTACATTTAGGATCATTTTCTTCGTCATAACATACTCCATTACCAGAACATGTTTCATTTTCACAAACATTTATTTTATTTTCACAATTTTTACCATAAAATAAACTTGTATTACTTTTTGAAAAGCACTCACATTGATATATCTTGTTAACTAAATCGTTTACGCAAGTTGCATTGTTAAGACAAGGATTAGACCAACATGGTAAAGTATTAAATCCACAATTTGAACCTGCAAAGTTCTCAAAGCATTCACAAATATATTTGTATTCGTCAGTCGTTTTACATAGACCATTTCCTGAACAATTTCCTAAACAATCAGTCATGTCTAAATTACTCTCTAATAGATTTTTTATGAATTGATAGTCACCATTTTCAAACGCCATATTAATATTTTGACTAGTTGTAACCCTGGACTGGGTACTTAGATCATTTAAAGTTGAACCAACGCTGTTTTGAGTGCTATATAGCGTAGTAAACATTTCATCTTTCTCATAATTAGACGAATATCTACTCATAGCCGTGGTGTCCAAATTAAAATTTGATTCTTTAACCTTTTTGATTACTCTTATTTTTCCACTTATAAAATGACAAATTTAACAAACAACAAAACAAGTATGGAACTATTCTGTTCCGAAATGGTAATTGTAGTTAATGTTTATTTGAGTCCAATTGAAAATTTTACAGGCATTGTTTTAAGTATATTTAACTTTGTTACATTTTACAGTTATTTTGGATATCAATTATATGCGTTATGTATTCGACATTTTTGGACATATTTTCAACTTTGGATCGTATTATTCTAATCACTCCAAGGCTTAAAAAAATAAGATTTTTTCATACCAAAAAATTTTTTTATTCCGTAATTGTATGTCCGTTAATATTTTGTATTACGTTTTATTTTAATCGTATTTTTGAGTATGAAATCGTTAATGTTGAAAACAACAAATATCAACGAGTATTCTCTAAATATTATTACACTGATAATGGAAGTAAGGCATCTCGTGTTATTAATACTATAATGAGAGATTTCTGTTCTATAATTGTAATGATAATATTGAATATTTTTATATTGACAAGATTGAAAAAAAGTCTAAGTATAAAAGCAACGTTGAAGTTTGGAGCAAATTTTTGGAGCAAAGCAAATTCAAATATTAAAAAGCTAATAATGTTTCATCGAAATTTAAAATCGATAAAATAAAAATTGAACAAAGTTGAACAAATTTTGTTAATTCTTAAACTAATTAAAAAATCAAAAAAAATATTTTCCTTTTTAATTTATTGATATTTGAAATCAATACTAACTTTTTGTTAATTTTATTTTAAATCCTGCATTATGAAAATTTCTAAAAAAAAAGAGAATGGTAATTATGTATTACGAGAATAAAAATTTGAATTTGTATTTCAAAAATCCTTAACATTTTCTTAATTTTTTTTTTTTGAAATTTATAATATTTTATCATATCTTTTTTTCCATTGAATTAAAGAAAAAAAATTGAAAATTCTGATCGTATTTACTGCGAACTCGACGACTATTAAGACTGAGCTTGGAACTACAAACCAAGCGTATTCTCTTATTAAAGAACACTTAACCTTGTACCCTAACCCTTGTACCCTAACACTTAACCTTGTACCCTTGTACCCTAACTCGTATCTCATCAAATGGTTTAGTCTTAAAATTACTTCGTTGTTACTCAACTTGAATTCGAATGATGAAATTTTTTTAAACCTAAAAGTCTTCAAGAAACAACTTACAAGTAAGACTTTTCCGACACCAAACCCATTTTTGACCATTTTTCAATTAATTTTTAACCTTTTAGAGTTCATGAAATTCTAATCAATGAGCCAGAGCTCAATCCAAATGAGGATACAATCATAAAAACAAACTTTAACAAACTTGACATGGATTTATTTCGTCATGAACAAGATGAATCGAATGATTACATCGAATTCGATGGTCTTAGACTCCCAAAAAAAGAGGAAAACGACCTCAAAAAATCAAAACGTTTAGTCTTTGTGGATACGACTAAACACAACTTGAACAAAATTGTAATGTCAATCATAACCGATCAATCAATCGTAATCGAAGGTGATTTAAGCACTGGAAAGACCACTTTAATCGAGTATTTATCCGAACAAACGAATAATAACTTGATAAAGTATCAAATGGACGAGTTAATGGACAGTAAAACTTTAATCGGAAATGACACTTGTTCAGACATACCCGGTGAGTTTTTATGGAAACCAGGACCTTTAATCTCGGCGGTGTGTAACGGAACATGGATACTTTTAGAAGATTTTGATCACGCATCAGTCGATTCATTGTCTCTTTTAATCGATTTATTGGAGACTAGATCAATCAAGACTTCGGATAACATGATTAAATTCTAATCGGACTATTAAACGATTTATACGAGTGTTTTCTCTGTTTTATATCAAATCGAGCATTACGTTTTGAGTTTTCGATTAAAGTTGGAGCTAAGTTAAACATCAATAGGAGATGAGGTCGAGAATTTATTGTTTAATAAAAAAACTGGATTTATGAAAAAAGACTCTGTAATAACATTTGGTCGTGTCCGACTTAGACTGGAAAAGAACAAAGATAATTTAGAAACGATTGGAATGCGGTTTGTTTATACAAAATCGTCTCTGAATTTGTAAGAAAAAATAGCAAGATGTATCGAGTGTAATGAGCCTGTTCTTTTGTTTGGTGAAACTTGTGTTGGTAAAACTACGTATCTACAACATTTGGCACGTCGGTTGGGTAAGAAGTAAGTGTTATCAATTTGAATCAACAAACTGAGACAAGTGATTTGTTGGGTAGCTTTAAACCCGTCGATATTAAAACACAAATGAAATTTTTTTCTGATTTGTTTAATTTGTTCACTGATTGTTTTAAAATTGATGAAAATCAAACTTTTTTGAATCATGTTCAGGTAAGATTAATTTTTACTCCCTTTAATTTATCATTTTTGACATCATATATGTTACTTACCCCTCTGTAAACTTTAGAAAATGACATACCTGGTTGAAAACAACCCAAAAAAGGGTATTTTTTTATAAATATCAAATCTAGTCCTAGGAGACCCTCAATACACATAACTTTTATGCATCCGCTTAAACCATAGGCCATTATGCATAAGTGCCAGGAGCTTTTTTTTCGATTTTTCTTTAAATCCGTGTACAAAAGAAATATGATTACACAGAATAATTACATTTTTTTTCCCTCGTTTTACACAAAAATTTCCTTGTGATAAACCTTTTTCCCATTCGTTATGGATCCAACATCAACCTAGAGTCTTTTAGCTTTCAGATATTATCTAAAAATCAATGATATCTTGTTCTAATAATGACTGCTTGAAAGTTTAAACAAAGCACCTTGACATTAGTCTGCAAAAAGCCGAAATGAAGTGTTTTTTTAATTTTTATTCGAATAAAAAAAAATTATTTTCTTAGGTTTTCGGAGTCGTAGATTACCAAAATGATGTCCAAAATGACAAATTCATCTTTAAATTTTTAAACACTAATTTTTATTTTCTTTTAAGACATGTTTTAAGAGTTTAAATTGGAAGTATTTGCTCAAATTAATTTCACATGCGACCGAATCGATCTTATAAACAAATTTACATTTCAATTTTTCGATGGTAAACTATCCGAAGCCATAGTCAACGGTGAATGGATAATTTTGGACGAGATTAATTTAGCTTCACCAGAAATACTTCAATTTCTCGGTTCTCTTTTTGACAACACTGAATCGGGACCATCGAGTATTATTTTATATGAAAAAGGCGATCATGAGCCGTTAAAACGTCATTCGATTTTTGTCTCTACGGCGCTATGAATCCAGCATCGGACGTTGGTAAACGAAACCTACCCTCCAATATCCGAAACCGATTCACCGAGATCTTTGTCGATGAAATCGAAGACGAAAACGACCTCGCATTACTCATCAAATCATACCTCGAGTACTTACCCGACGTAAACACTTCACTCATCAACTCAATCGTAACTTTTTACAAATCAGTCCGAGACCAAACTTTTATTTTAAAGACAAGTAAGATCAAGGGTAAAGTCCAACGAGTCCGACCGGTACCTGAGGTCTTCACAAATCCGTTATCACTCAAACTAGGGACACTTTACTACGTTAATATTTAAGACTATTGGATCCTTAGGAATCAGATTGTTAATCACGATCACGCTGATTTAGCCGAGTATATCTGGTAGGATGTAATGGACACGAATTAAAATTTAGTTTTTAAAGAAGGGTTATTAGTCCAAGTAATGCGACATGGGTATTGGATTTTACTAGACGAGTTGAATTTAGCGTCAAGTGAGGTCTTGGAAGCGTTGAATCGAGTACTTGATGATAATAGAGAATTGTACATCCTTGAATTTGATAAATATTGTATCGATTCCGAGACTACTTCGAGTAATCTCGTAAGGGTCATGCGGTGTATGGTAATGGACTCACTTCATGTTAGAAGGATCCCCAGGTGTTGGTAAAACATCTTTAATCGAAGCCCTCGGTCGTCTAACAAACAATAAAGTAATACGAATTAATTTGTCAGAACAAACCGATTTAAATGAATTATTCGGCGCTGATTTACCCGTTTCGGACTCGACAATATTCCAACAAAAATTCGAATGGCTTGACGGACCGTTCTTACTAGCTCTCAAAAAAGGCTACTGGGTCATTGTTGACGAGATTAATCTAGCAACCAAATCAGTTCTAGAAGGTCTAAACTCTTGTTTTGACCATCGTAACGAAATTTATATCACCGAACTAAACAGAAAATTTACAGCCGATAAAAAACGGACCAAAATAATCGCATGTCAAAACCCGTTCTGTCAAGGCGGAGGTCGTAAAGGTCTACCAAATTCGTTTCTCAACCGGTTCTCAAAAGTATACGTCGATAAAATGACTCAAAATGACTTATTACACATTACCGGTTAAATTTATGATCAAATAGACCGCAAAGTCTTGTCAAAAATGATCGAGTTTAACACTTTAATCGACTCGAAAATGTTTAAAAAAAGTCATGGGGTACTTTAGGATTACCGTGGAAGTTTAATTTAAGAGATTTGTTCCGTTGGTGTGATTTAATGGTCCTAAAATACCGGGTCAAAAAACTGGGTCAAAAAAACCTGGAGATTTTATTTATTTGATTTACGCTCCTTAGTCGTTTTCGTGATCTCAAAGACAAAAGTTTGGTCTATGAAAAATTAAAAAACTCATTCGGGGTTGAAGCTTACAAACGAGATGGCATCATGGTCCGTTTAGGTCACGGAGATGTTCAAATAGGCCAAGACTTTGCTTCAAACATATCTCAAAATTTCCTAAAATTTTCCAAAGTTATGTTTTTACTAACAAAAATTTACAATGCTTAGAATGTGTTTTAAAGTTTGTTGAAATGAACTGGATGATTGTACTATTTGGTCAGTCCTCAACCGGCAAAACAAGTCTTGTCCGTCTTGTAGCTGCAATGTTGGGGAAGACCCTGGTAGAATCCAGTGTCAAAAATTCAACCGACACAAGTGACCTTCCTGGTGGGTACGAAAAAATAGAACAATAAAGTTCCAACTTGATCAATTTGTATCAAAAAATCAAAAATTTATACCAAAAAATAATAATTTCAGACGTCATAAATCAAAAATTATTCGTCAAAAATTTCGAATTCATGTTCCAAACTAAACGTCTCAATCACCAGGACTTTTTGAAGGTGACGAGTACTCGACTTTGATGACTCAATGTAAAGAAGGGGCTCAACAAGACGGGTTAATGTTGGACTCATCTGAAGAATTGTACAAATGGTTTACAAACGAAGTCATGAAAAATCTTCACGTTGTGTTTACCATGAACCCGAGTGCAGACGGGTTAAAAACTCGTGCTTCAACATCACCTGCTTTATTCAATCGTTGTGTGCTCAACTGGTTCGGTGATTGGAGTCATCACGCTTATTATCAATTTGTAACCGAGTTTCCGATTAGAATTGACCTCGACAAATCGGACTACTTCGCACCACACACTCTTCACATCTAACATTATCCGAGTATACAATCAAGCGTGCATCGTGAAACGGTTATTAACTCGTATGTTCACGTCCACGACTCATTACACCAAGCGAAACACTCGGTTACAAAAGAAAGGAGTCCATGAGACAACTATAACCCCACGTCATTATTTAGACTTTATCAATCATTTTGCTAAGTTGTACAATGAGAAACGTTCTGAGTTAGAGGATCAACAAGTCCACTTGAACATTGGTTTGGCAAAGATCAAAGAAACTGTTGAACAAGTCGAAGAGTTACAGAAGAGCTTGGCAGTAAAACGAACCGAGCCTGAGAAAAAAAATAACGAAGCTAACTCAAAATTGAAACAAATGATGACTGATCAACAAGAAGCCGAAAAAAAGAAAGTCGCATCACAAGAAATACAGGTCAAACTTGCTAAACAGTTGAGTGAAATTGACAAAAAAAAGACAAGTGTCATGGAAGACTTGAGTAAAGTCGAACCAGCTGTAATTGAAGCTCAACAAGCTGTAAAATCAATCAACCGTCAACATTTAGTCGAGTTGAAAAGCTTGGTAAATCCGCCAGCTGCTGTTAAACTTGGTCTCGAATCGGTTTGTTTAATCCTTAACCAAGAGACAAGCGAATGGAAGGTAATCCGTGGTATTATCGTTAAAGACAATTTTATCAACACGATTATAAACTTTCAGACTGATAATATATCACCACAGATAAAAGAAAAAATGAAGACTAAATTTTGTCAAACTCGGACTATGACTTTGCTAAAATTATCAACGCAAGTCAGACCGATTCAACGCAAGTCAGACCTGGCTCGAATTGAGTATTTAAGTAATGCTGATGAGCGTATGCAATGGACTGCTAACTCTCTTCCAACAGATGATTTGTGTATCGAAAACGCGATTATGTTAAAACGATTCAACCGTTACCCGCTCATAATAGACCCCTCAGGTCAAGCCACTGAGTTCATTTTGAACATGTACAAGGACGAGAAGATTCCTC
Organism: Brachionus rubens; assembly: GCA_022207745.1. NCBI lineage: Eukaryota > Metazoa > Rotifera > Eurotatoria > Ploima > Brachionidae > Brachionus > Brachionus rubens. The sequence goes on along the minus strand of JAJVHD010000045.1, from coordinate 724,233 downwards.
GAACATCATTTTTGGACACATCGTTCCGTAAGAATTTAGAAAGTGGCCTTCGTTTTGGTAACCCAATTTTGATACAAGACGTCGAAAATTACGATCCGATCCTTAACCCGGTTTTGAACAGGAAATAAGACGTTCAGGTGGTCGGGTTTTGATAACTCTTGGTGATCAAGACATCGATTTTTCACCCATGTTTACAATGTTCTTGTCAACCCGTGATCCGACTGTTGAATTTCCACCAGACATTTGTTCTCGAGTGACTTTTGTTAACTTTACAGTCACTCGTTCAAGTTTACAATCACAATGTTTACATCAAGTTCTTAAATCCGAGCGACCGGATGTTGCAGAAAAGAGATTGGATTTGTTAAAGACTCAAGGTGAGTTTTGGCTCCATCACAAGCTTGCTCGAACATCTACTTCACTATGAATGTCCTTAAAGAAATTTTTATCAATTAAAACAAACGAAAGACAACCAAAACAAGGCGTAATTGATCTCTTAGAAACAACTAATTCTATCAAAAAATTATTGTTTATCAATGCACTTCGTCCCGATCGATTCATAACAACAGCTGAAACATTTGTGAGTTCAGTGTTTGGTGAAGAATTTTTAAATCAAGCCGAAAAGCTGTTAGACTTGGGTTATATTGTTGAAAATGAAATAAAAGCGACGACACCTATCTTAATGTGCTCAGTAGCTGGTTACAATGCATCAGTTCGTGTTGAAGACCTCGCAGCCGAGAATAACAAACAACTAATCGCATTGCAATCGGTTCATCCAAAGGTTTTACCCAAGCCGAAAAAGCGATAAACAACTCATCGAAAACAGGAAAATGGGTCTTGTTAAAAAATGTACATCTAGCACCACAATGGTTAGTTCAACTCGAAAAGAAGTTGCAAAAAAAATCGGTTTGTAAACATCTTGTGTTGGATCAAGAGACTTTAATCGATGATGATAAAGAGAACAAACTCTTTCCTAGTTTAAGTGAATTGAAGAAAAAAGACAACAAAATTAAGACTTTGTGCCCGAATTTGGAGAGTTTGGACACAATGAGCCATCAGCAAGTTGTAAAAGACGAAATGGATAAAATGAAGATGATGAATTTAGTTTGAATGGACAAAATGATGAAGACTATCCCTATGGTAAGTCAATTGTTTAAAAGAATGAAATTCTTCTTATTCTGCTCTTTTGTTGCGTTATTTTATTCAAAAATGAACCTTAAATAAATTTTTTCCCAATAAAAGTTTTTTAAACTTGTTCGATGGGTGGTGCGCAGTTGATCCTCAAAAGTTCAAGTCTTAATCGTCTTTATAAAATGACAAAATAAAGTAATTTTGCCGAAAAAGCAAAATTGGCACTAGCTCGCGCAGAACTTCCATGCAGCTACGTCCCGAACTCGAAAGCCAATCGAGTTTACGGGACGCATTTTACATCTCAGCTTGAATTTAGGTATAAAATGACTTCGTTTGGGTGTTTTCCTGGGCGAATGTTCTTTTAAAGGGATGATGAGGCAGACTCTGGCCTTGTTATTTCGATTGAGAAAGTTAGATTAAAATGACTTCGTTTTGGTGTTTTCCTGGGCGAATGTTATTTTAAAGTGATGATGAGGCAGACTTTGATTTCTTTTTGAATTTAGGTATAAAATGACTTCGTTTGGGTGTTTTCCTGGGCGAATGTTATTTTAAAGGGATGATGAGGCAGACTCTGGCCTTGTTATTTTGATTGAAAAAGTTAGATTAAAATGACTTCGTTTGGGTGTTTTCCTGGGCGAATGTTATTTTAAAGTGATGATGAGGCAGACTTTGATTTCTTTTTGAATTTAGGTATAAAATGACTTCGTTTGGGTGTTTTCCTGGGCGAATGTTATTTTAAAGTGATGATGAGGCAGACTTTGATTTCTTTTTGAATTTAGGTATAAAATGACTTCGTTTGGGTGTTTTCCTGGGCGAATGTTCTTTTAAAGGGATGATGAGGCAGACTCTGGCCTTGTTATTTCGTGAGAAAGTTAGATTAAAATGACTTCGTTTGGGTGTTTTCCTGGGCGAATGTTATTTTAAAGTGATGATGAGGCAGACTTTGATTTCTTTTTGAATTTAGGTATAAAATGACTTCGTTTGGGTGTTTTCCTGGGCGAATGTTATTTTAAATGGATCTTGAGGATCTTTATTTCGTAACTAGACCATGAACATTTTTCAGACTGTTATTTTACAAAATAGTATTTAAATTAGAAATAAGTTAAATTTGCATTTTTGTTTAAGAATATAAATTCGTAAAAAAGTTTAATGGCTCTCTAACGGTCCTTTTTTGTTTTAGACTTATGATCTTCGTTTGGAAAGAATCGGTTGTTAATGTCAAACTTTTTTCGATCATTTTAACATCTGCTTATTTACCAAGACTCATCGATTTATGTGACTCTAGCAGCGGGACAAGGCGGGACTTGTTTTGAGCTAGATCCATCAAAACGTTCAAACAAAGACTCCTGAGTCAATAATGAACTAGCTCAAGACAACGGGTTCATTTTAACTGATTGTTATAAGTTTAAACAAGACAAATTTGAGTATTTTAGATCGACTGGGTGAAATGATCGATTGTGATCATGTAGTGAATGGCGGGATCAATTTGACCACAACAAACAAAGATCGAAATGATTTAACACTTCGTGAAAAATTGAATTATGAAAATTCGGATAAATCAAAATGTATGTTATTTAGGTAAATATTCTCGGGGATTTTTTCCTTTCATAATTCTCATCAATTTGATAAACTTGTCCACTTTTTGGCCAATCCTTCAACTCCACTTAATTCTTGAGATGTCAAATACCAATCGGGTTTTCTAGCATATTAATATTTCGACTTTGTTGTTGGTATCCCATTGATTTACTTAAATACTTCGATATATGGTTTTTTAATACTTCGAACTGGTCATGTTGTCCCTAATGTTATTATTATTTTTTAAAAAATTTTTTAACTACGATGAAATATATTTATTTTTTACGAAAATTATTCTGATGACTAAATATTGGCAGAAATAAAAAGCTGCTTATTGTTATAAATTTTTATAATATAATCTCAACAATTAATATTATTTAGTTCAGAAAAAATTTACCTAAAAAAATGCAGGAGACAAGAAACAAAAATAGAAAGGATCTCGAGAGGTTTTTTATATACAAATGCTTTGCCTCATTGAAAAAAAATTTTGATGACTTCGAAATGAAATACAATGAGAAGTGTTTTCTAAATTACTTAAAAGGTATGTTCTTTACATCTTAATAAAAAGACTTTATCTAATTAGTTTTCTTTTAAGAGAAAAATATTACCATTTCAATGTCGAAGAATTAAGCAGGGAACAGCTTTTCATGTACCCTAACTTTAATACAGTTAAAAACTCATACGAACTCTACGATGCTAATAATGAGTTCACAAATAATATTCAAAGCACATTTCAAATATGTCAAGAACAAAAGGTTTTTTTTAATTTAAACAGCTAAAAAATTAAAAGGTTTATCTAATCAATTTTTTTAAAGGACAATCATTTAGAAATTTTAAATATGCTCAATAGCCTGACCCTTTTCAAACAAATATTTTCATCAGACACTAGCTCTGGAACTAATTCGTCTTCATGCTCTTCACAAGTAATTTAAAAAATTTAGATTCAGAAAATATTTAATCAAAATTTGTAATCTTTTTTACTTAAGAAATCAAAAGGAAAACAAAATAAAAACAGAGCGAAGAGTTGCGTATTCCTTGGAAAATTATTGTATTGCATCATTTTCAACAAAATAATTTCGCTTGAATCGTTCAAGAATGAGATTAAGGGTATTTTTAAAAAAAACAATTTAATATTACATATTTTTATTTTTTTTTTAAAAGAAAAAGATCTCGTTCCTGACTTTATGAGTCAAAACAATTGTTTCGCCGACAATTTGGTTTATGATTATATCACCAAAAAATTCAGAATAGAATTTGATGTAGAGTTGATTGAAGAATTCTACTCAAATCTCATATCAAACAACATCTCCGTAATTTTGGAACAAAAAGAAGCTCTTGACCAAATAAAAAGAAACACGAAGAATGTTGATAACAAAAAAGAATCTGAACAAGTAAGCCAGAATCAAAGTGCGACAATCAATACAGACACAAACAACAAAAAAAATCAGCCACAGTCAACAAACGGTCAATCAACGGTCGAGTCAACAGTCGAGTCAACAGTCGAGTCAACAGTCCAGTCAACGGTCGAGTCAACGGATAAACGGTCAAGAGAAATAGCCGAAGATCGGGAAGTGTCTGAAGAAGTCAAAGATTTGCAAAACTCTCCATCAAAAAAATCGAAACATGAACAAGTGTCAAAAAACACAAACAAAAAAAAGTCAATCGGTAGTCCCAATCGAATTAGAACCCAATTAACAGCACCAAATATTCAAAAAAATAAGCCACAATCTAATAACGGTCAATCAGAAAAAATAGTTCAAAACCAAGTGTCAAAAAACCGAAAGAAAAAAAACAAAAAAATTGAACAGATAAGTCCGAAATCGACAACACAACATAACCAAAACAAACCAACCAACGAAACACAATCGAATGGCTGTCAAAACAAAAGTAAAACAGCTAACGAGGTATTGGCGGCACCACCTCCACCACCTGCGAAATTTCAATTAAAAAAAAATTCTGAAAATGACAACAGGAACCAACAGTCACAAAAGCAGAACAAAAGTCTGCAAGCCAAACCAACAGATGCAAGCAAAAACGACATTGTCAAAAGGTCTAAAAGCGGAGACGACTTTTTCTTACCTCTCTTCGAACCTGCGAATCTCCAAGTCAAAAAAAATCCAAAAAAACTGGTCAAAAAAAATCAATCGAGTGAAAAAAGCGTTAGCCGAGAACCTATTCAAAATAACATAGATAAGCATCTTTCTAACAAAATGCAAGAGCACAAAAACCAACTCAAAAGTCAACAAGCCAAACCAACAGGTGCAAGCAAAAACGACATTGTTAAAAGAACAAAAAGCGCAGACGGCTTTTTATTACCTCTCTTCGAACCTGCGAATCTCCAAGTCAAAAAAACGCCACAAAAACTTGGCAAAAAAACTCAACCGAGTGAAAAAAGCGTTAGCCGAGAGCCTAGCAAAAATAGCAAAGAACCAATTAAACAATCAAACAATAACGGTCAAACAAAAACACCAGAAAAACAAGGTACGCAAAGCTCAATTAATATTCAAAAAATAAATAAAAAAGCAGAAGAGACGGTAAAAACTCAGCACAATGAAAATGACGTTTCTTTGAATACGAGACCTCGAAAGCGTCAATCGATAAATCCGGATCAGAGTAATGATTCGTTGACTCCACCAAAAATTACACGGAATGTCGATCATATTATTAGTGAAGAATCAAGATCAAGTCATAGTCGAGATGAAGAAGATGTCGCAAATATTATGTCTGAGATGGAAAATGATATAAAAAGAAAAGAATTGGAAGAAAAATTTAAAGAATCAACAAATTACGATATAAGAAACGTGAAATTTAAGGTAATATTATAAAACTAATTTGGAAGAAACTTCGTTTGGGTGTTTTCCTAGGCGAATGTTATTTTAAAGGGATGATGAGGCAGACTCTGGCCTTGTTATTTCGATTGAGAAAATTAGATAAAAATGACTTCGTTTGGGTGTTTTCCTGGGCGAATGTTATTTTAAATTGATGTAGAGGTAGACTTTGATTCTTTTTGAATGTTGGTATAAAATGGATTCGTTTGGGTGTTTTCCTGGGCGAATGTTATTTTAAATTGATGTAGAGGTAGACTTTGATTCTTTTTGAATGTTGGTATAAAATGACTTCGTTTGGGTGTTTTCCTGGGCGAATGTGATTTTAAAGGGATGATGAGGCAGACTCTGGCCTTGTTATTTCGATTGAGAAAATTTGATTAAAATGACTTCGTTTGGGTGTTTTCCTGGGCGAATGTTATTTTAAATTGATGTAGAGGTAGACTTTGATTCTTTTTGAATGTTGGTATAAAATGACTTCGTTTGGGTGTTTTCCTGGGCGAATGTGATTTTAAAGGGATGATGAGGCAGACTCTGGCCTTGTTATTTCGATTGAGAAAATTTGATTAAAATGACTTCGTTTGGGTGTTTTCCTGGGCGAATGTTATTTTAAATTGATGTAGAGGGAGACTTTGATTCTTTTTGAATGTTGGAATAAAATCACTTCGCTTGGGTGAGGCAGATTGTGGGGATGGTCATTTAATTCGATAAAAGGCGCTTTGAAGTTCATAGCAATAAAGCAATAGCAATTTTGTAGAATCGTTATAAAAATTGTTCAAGTGGTTCACAGCCTCGATATAACTTGTCTTTTCTGAAACAAAATTTGTGTAATCTAAATTAAGCGTTTGCAAAAACTCTGCAAATTAATTACGCAGTTATTTTAAATCTTTTTTAATGGTGTGCATTTTGAGAATTTTCAGAGTTTTTGAAGGCGCTTAATTTCGATTACAGTTTCGATTACCACTAGAACAATTTTTATAACGATTCCGCAAAATTGCTATGAACTTCACAGCGCCTTTGATAAAGCTAAAAAACAATTCATTTTTTTAACTTTCAATTAAAACTAAATGTTTCTTTTAGATTAAATCAATTTTAAATGATCGCGTAAACCCAATATCAAAGAAGGTCGAGCTCTTTTTGGACTGGCAAGAAGTCATGAGAACGAAATACGGACCGTAAATTAATTTCTCAAACTTTTTTCCCATTCCTTAAATTTTATTTTTACAGATCTTGGGAATCACAAAGTCGAGTTGATTCGGAGATTGTTGACAATTACAAAAAAACAAACCAGAAAAATTTCGAAAAAGCTGTTCAGCATCCAGTTTACCCGAATAAATCAGAGGCCGAGGAAGAATTCATTTTTGCAGAAGATTTAACAGAAGAACAGCTTCAGCTTGCAAACGAAATTTTTGCTTTAGATGGTCAGTTGCCGATGGAAACTCTTAAGAAAAAATTAAAAAAATAAATATTATCAATTTACGAATTCTTTTCATTTAACATACTGTATTAAAATTTAATAAATTTTTTTAAATTTACCCATTTTTTTATTATTTTTTTTTTGATTCAAAAATTTAGATTTATTCCAATTTTTTAAACACCGATTTTTAATTCATCATTTCAAGATTAAATTAATTAAATTCTTTCATTTAATTAGTTATTTCTATGATCACATGAAATAAATCTTAACAAGTATACAGTCACTTTGAAAATATAAAAGAGTCAGGAATTTTAGCTCTTGAAAAAGCCGAAATAAATATACCTGTTTTAAACAGTCAGATTAACTTGAACGTAAAATAACTTAAGTCTTAAAAAGCCTTATAAATATAGTAACTTTGAAAAGTGTGTTATTTAAGTCCCGATGCAAAAGTCGTCCTTATTAAGTTCCTATATTTAATGGGTTCTTCTGTTATATTGCAAGTAATGAAAGAAAAAAGGTGAATTAAAATGTTTAAAATGGATTTATTCTTTTTTCTTTCATTACTTGCAATAAATCAACAATAAGTGTTGGTAATTATATCATTCGGTTAGACCCAAAAAGACCTACAACCGACACCAAACCTCAGCAATTATCTTTTTCTTTTATATAATCATTAAATATCAAATTATACTGCTATTGCTAACATTTAATTGCCAACTAATTTTTTTAATCTTAATAACCTTTCTTGGAGCCGTCTTTTTGAAAATTTTTAATTTATTTTAGACGCGAACCCTTTTACCCAAAAAACATAAAAACCAAAGATGGCATCAAAGAGTTTTAAAGAAAAAAATTCTGATTCGATCCTAGAAGAAAAAACTGAAAAAAGAACTGAATTACGAATTCCTAAAGCTTTTTTGGTCTCGAATTCACAAAAAACCAGTAAAATGGACGAGAACATGAAGGTTAATATTAATGGAAACAAGAATTTCATTAAGTTTTTGAATAGTCCAACAAGAACAACATCGCTACTATACCTTGAAGAAAACATTCAGAAAAAAGAGGACGAAATGATGAACTCCTCCTTTTTTGAAAAAATAAAGGTATACAATTAAAAAAATTTCTAAAATTAAAAATATATTGTTTTTTTTATAGAATAAATCGATTGAATTGATTGAACAAGTGTCTACTTCTATTGTTCAGAAGGTTCAGAATTTTGTTCCTGACACAGAACCAAAAATTAACATTCGAGTAAATTTAAGACTTTTTTCTACACATCTTGTATAGATTGTTTGAATTTTTTTTTTAAAGTTAGTAAATGGTTCCTCAACACCGATTCACAATCGATCCATGAATATTGATGATTGTGAAAATTTGCAAAATTTAAACAATGATTTGATAAAAGCTTATGAACAAAATAGACGCATTAAATAACAAGATGATCCTTATGACTTCTGAAAACGAAGATGCTATTAATCATCTGAGAACCGAATTTATGGATTTAGAAGTAAATTGTGTTGAAAATATTAATTTAAAAAAAAAATTTCTGAATAATAATTTTTTTAGAACGCATACAAAAATCAATTAAAATCAAACGAGCAGCTTTTAAAAGATTTTCAAGAAAATGAAGAAGTAATACTAAAAGAGAAGGCAAATATTCAGTCCAAAGTCGATAATTTGTAGGTTTTTAAGTTCGACAAAAATAAAATTTGTAAATAAATTATTTTATTTTAAGATCTAAACAATCTTTAAAATACCAAAGGGATACAGAGGAATATATCAAAAACCTTCAAAAAGAGTTGATTGAAGTAAAAAATCAATATAATTCGCTTGAATCACAATTTAAGGGAAGAAAGTGCCCGTACCCAAAATGTGATGGAGAGGGAAACGTAAATTCAGCTCACAAAAAGCACACAACCTTAAACAATTGTCCAAAAAGACAAAAGGAAATAGATTCTCACAAGGATTTAGAGCGAGAAAATCAACTTTTAAAAAAACGAAAAATGCAAGTTGAAACAAGATTTTGAATATGATTTAAAAAGTGAAAAAGAAGCTTTCAATTCGCGATTAATTGATCAAAAAAAAGAAATTAACAATTTGGAAGAAGAAATAATGCGATTAAACAATCAAATTGATAATTTGCAAAAACAAAATACAGATTTAATGGGTGAAAACGGCCACTTAAGGGTAAACATGGTAAAAAATGATTCAGAAAAGTAAGCTTTATTAAATTGTTTTGTTATCAGAAGTTAATTTTTTTTTTTAAATATCTCTAGGGAAAATACAATTCAAGCCAAAAATGTTGATATCGGTAAGCTCAAAACACAAGTAACTGAGCTGCTTGAAGAAAATGGCCGATTGAAGCTCAACAACAACACAATTTCAGAAAAGTAAGACTTAAAAATTCAATTTTTTGATAAGCGAAGTTTATTCACTCGAATTTACTAAAGGGACCAAACCATTCAAAATCAAAAGGCTCAAATAGACCAACTCCAAACACAAGTCACTCAGTTACTTAATGAAAACGATCAATTGAAAGTCAACAACAATAATACCGAATCAGAACAGTATTAAAGCTTTTATTTTTTATCTAAAATTGAGCATTTTAAATTATAAAAATTTAAAGGTTCAAGGCTACACAGGCTAAAAAAACTGAAATCGACCGTCTCCAAAAACAAGTGACTTGCTTGCTTGGAGAAAATGGTGAATTAAAGCTCAACAACATAAAAACAGTTAATGAAAAGTAAGCTTTATTAAATTGTTTTGTTATCAGAAGTTAATTTTTTTTTTTAAATATCTCTAGGGAAAATACAATTCAAGCCAAAAATGTTGATATCGGTAAGCTCAAAACACAAGTAACTGAGCTGCTTGAAGAAAATGGCCGATTGAAGCTCAACAACAACACAATTTCAGAAAAGTAAGACTTAAAAATTCAATTTTATGATAAGCGAAGTTTATTCACTCGAATTTACTAAAGGGACCAAACCATTCAAAATCAAAAGGCTCAAATAGACCAACTCCAAACACAAGTCACTCAGTTACTTAATGAAAACGATCAATTGAAAGTCAACAACAATAATACCGAATCAGAACAGTATTAAAGCTTTTATTTTTTATCTAAAATTGAGCATTTTAAATTATAAAAATTTAAAGGTTCAAGGCTACACAGGCTAAAAATACTGAAATCGACCGTCTCCAAAAACAAGTGACTAGCTTGCTTGGAGAAAATGGTGAATTAAAGCTCAACAACATAAAAACAGTTAATGAAAAGTAAGCTTTATTAAATTGTTTTGTTATCAGAAGTTAATTTTTTTTTTAAATATCTCTAGGGAAAATACAATTCAAGCCAAAAATGTTGATATCGGTAAGCTCAAAACACAAGTAACTGAGCTGCTTGAAGAAAATGGCCGATTGAAGCTCAACAACAACACAATTTCAGAAAAGTAAGACTTAAAAATTCAATTTTATGATAAGCGAAGTTTATTCACTCGAATTTACTAAAGGGACCAAACCATTCAAAATCAAAAGGCTCAAATAGACCAACTCCAAACACAAGTCACTCAGTTACTTAATGAAAACGATCAATTGAAAGTCAACAACAATAATACCGAATCAAAAAATTATTAAAGCTTTTATTTTTTATCTAAAATTGAGCATTTTAAATTATAAAAATTTAAAGGTTCAAGGCTACACAGGCTAAAAATACTGAAATCGACCGTCTCCAAAAACAAGTGACTAGCTTGCTTGGAGAAAATGGTGAATTAAAGCTCAACAACATAAAAACAGTTAATGAAAAGTAAGCTTTATTAAATTGTTTTGTTATCAGAAGTTAATTTTTTTTTTTAAATATCTCTAGGGAAAATACAATTCAAGCCAAAAATGTTGATATCGGTAAGCTCAAAACACAAGTAACTGAGCTGCTTGAAGAAAATGGCCGATTGAAGCTCAACAACAACACAATTTCAGAAAAGTAAGACTTAAAAATTCAATTTTATGATAAGCGAAGTTTATTCACTCGAATTTACTAAAGGGACCAAAACCATTCAAAATCAAAAGGCTCAAATAGACCAACTCCAAACACAAGTCACTCAGTTACTTAATGAAAACGATCAATTGAAAGTCAACAACAATAATTCCGAATCAGAACTTAATGAAGTATCTGTCCAACAAATTAGAAATCAATTAAACGAAGAAATGCTAAAAAATAACCAACTAATTGATGAAATGTAACTTTTAATAATTGAATCTTTTTACTTCACGATATTCAATGTCAAACGTGATTTTAGAAAGAAAATTACTAGCCAGTTTCAAGAATTCAAAAATCAATATCAAGTATCTGAATTTGACGAATATGACCTTTTAAATTACGGTATCGTTTTTAATCCAGAAGCATATTCATCTAAATGTGGTTATCCTGGTTGTGATGGTTCCGGTAATGTGAATGAAAAGCATAATAAGCATTACAAGTATCTTTGGTTTTGATGGGTTTTTTCTAATTTTAATTCTAAATAATCTAATTTATTTTTAAGAGCAAAGCATTGTCCATATAACCCAAGAAATAAAGTTATAATTGAGCAAAGAAAAAGAATTCACCAGTTAAATCATTCACTTTTAACCTTCCAAGCTGACTTAAATGATTTGCCTTCGCAGTTATCCGAATGCCTTTTCCAATTAAACGATCTGAAAGAAAAAATTCAAGTTAAAGATCAAGAAATAAATACATTAAAACAGAATTTAGGTATATTTTTGTAAACATTTTAAACTTAATATTTTTTAAATTTTTTATTTTAAATTTTATTTTAGAAAATCAAATAAATCCAATCAACAATGAAAGAAAATCTTTAAAGAGACCAGCACAAGAAGCTTTTGCTTATTATACAAGCACCGGCAGTGCTAATGGAAAAGATTTATTTGAAGGTCCGCGAGGAGGTGTATTTTATATAAGCGATAAAGGCAAACCTACGTACGTTAAAACAGGAATCAAAACTTTTGCTACGGATATGCAAGTTGATACTCAAAAAAGATCAGATTTAGAGAATGGTCGCATTCCTGTAAACGGAAACCAATGTAAAAAGTTCAATTTTGAAATTGATGGTTCAAAATCTAATGGTCCTTTAACGGTTAAATTTCATTTTTAAAATTTTTACTTTTTATTTTTATGATTTTTATTTTTTATTTTTTTTATACTATTGTGTTTTATTTTTTCAATCCTTAAAATTTTTTGAATCAGTTAATGACGTTCGTTTCAGTAATTGGTATGAAATGGTTTTACATTTCATCCTGATATGAACCCTATGATTGTGTCCGATTATCTTGAAGTTTGGAATCGAATCAAGCATGTTTTGAGTTCAAAAAGCTAATTTCTGACAGTAATTTTGATCAAAAATTGATCAAAATACCCAAGAGGTAGATTTAAGAAATGAAATCAGAAATTAGCTTTTTTGGACCCAAAATAAGCTTGTGAAGATTTTGGATTTCAAGATTAATTGGACCAAACATAGGGGGATTATCAGGATTAGATGTAAAATCAAATCATACTAAAACTGAAAACTAATCGAGACAGATTTTAAAAACTAATTTTATTTTACATAATTTTGATTTTTTAAAAAATAAATTATTTAATTTTATCTTTTTATTGATTTTTGCTTACAATACACAAAAACACAAAGACAAACAGAGAAATACTAGAATTCGATCTCGTTGTTATTTTGTTTTTTTAAAAACATGCAATATTTGATAAATAATCGTGAGCTCTGCTATTTTCAGCAAGTTAATCTTTTAATAGATCTCTTGTGTACAGATCTCCCATTTCACCAGCCTCAATTTTTTTGGTTGATTATAATCCGGACTATAATTTCGATAAATCCGATCTGCGTCATCAAAAGCTTAATTGATTGGGGTTTGGATATCGTTCGCGATTCTTTCGTATTCCCAGTGTATTCAATAAGTTTTCTAGATGAATTTTTTGTGTTTTCTTGGTGTATTCTTGTTTCTACGGAACTCTTGAATGTATTCTTTAAAGATGTATTTTTTTAAAGTTTTCTGAAATACATCTGGAAGGATTCTGCAATACACATAAGAATTCTTTGAGTTTTCAGGAATACATTATTTTCAAAATTATGTATTTTTTCCTTTTAAAAAACACATAGAATATATTAAGAATACACTTGTGGATTCATTTGTTAGTATTCTGGAAGTATAGTCGACTCACTTTAATCCGAACTACGTTAATCCGAATTTTTTACCAGTTCGGTTAAAATTTGTCTCCCATTCAGGTCTCCATACATGTAAATGTACGGGTTTAATCCGGATTATTTTATCCAAACTAAATTTTCTGGGTCCGGAAATGTTCGGATTAAAGCGAGCCCACTGTATTCCCATATACATTGCCAAAACCAAGTTTTAAGATTCATTTATAGCAATAATACCGTAGATAAAATTTTATTTTTATAGCTATAAAATGCAAATCTAACTTAACAATATTATTGATTGAGATCAATCAATTTTATTTTTCTGAATTAAGAATCTAAATTAACAAAAAAAATTGAACATAATTGTAATAATTTCAATTTCTTAAAAAAATTAATTAACTTTTAATTTGTTTTAAAAGATTTTGCTCTGCTCCGACAGAAATTGCTCCAAACTTCAACGTCGCAATATAAAAGAGAAATTAAATTTAAAAAATAACAAAAAAGAAGCAAAAGAAAGACAAATATCGTTAATGGTTATGATTAACGGTATACGATTTGTAATTGGACACACGCCATTTTTTTTATACTATTTACAATTGAATGTGTTTAATTCATTTTTATGTTTTTACGATTTTGGTCGCATCATGATTATAACTTCTAATTGGTCTGCTTTTTTTGTTTATTATTCTTTTAATTTACAATTTAGACGAGTATTTACAAGAACATTTTTGGGAAAAAAATCAAACACTAATAAGTCGCAGTCAGATATTTTTGATTCCAAAAGTTCTAAAATTTTCAGTTAAAATGAAACCGTATGCAGAGAAATGTACCTATTAATTTTAAGGTATTGGGTGGGTATGGGTTACCGAGAAATTTTGGATTTTAGGTTGAGGAACCCATAAAATTTGGGTTATATCATTAACTAAATTCTTTAAAAACATATTAAATACAAGAATTTTTAGGGTTTGTTGTAACTCTCTTAATAGTTACATCAACTTGTCCTATCAGTAAGAAAGCAAAACTGTTTTCAAATGCAAAATTAATTTCAAATGTTACTATCTGCAGTAACATGCATAAAATTGAGTGTCGATACTAAGTCGAAAGATTTAGCAAAAGAATTTATTATTCTTTAAGTTCTTGTAATTTCCAGGCTAGAAGTGGCCAATTTAATTAATAAAATATTATTATAAAAAAGAAATAATTCTTCTCCCTCTTTAAATTGTTAGTTGAGACTTAAACCCCGAAACAGGCGGATCAATAATTTTAGTATATCAACAGGTTACTAAACCCAGAACCTTACCTGAGATCCTAAATTTTTAGGCAACCCATACCTTCCCAGAACCCAAAACCCCAATTTTCCCGATAACCCATACCTAACCAATACCTTAAAATTACTGGGTGACAATTTTTTAAAATTACTCGTCTCTCGAGCTCTTTAAAAGTAGGTGAATTGAACATGGCATTACAGGCTCCTTTGATTCGAATTCGATAACTTTCGCATTTTCAGGTTCAATTCTAGAATAATTAAGCCGGATTTAAATTCAAATTGTTGGACAAAACATTCCAAAGGAGGTTTTATTTCATTTAAATTTTAAAAATAAACAATAAAAAAAAGTTAATTTTTTTGTTAAAAGAAACAAGCTTTGTAAAACAATAAAAATCGGCTGTTAGTAAATCATGCCACAAATTTAGTTAAAAAGACCACTAAAAATAAATGAAACCTACCTTTTTTGATATAATTATAACAAATTTATCTCAAAAATCAATCAATTAATTCATGCGTGCAGAAATTTCACATCTTACTTAACATTAACTTTAAAAACTATTAATTTACCAATGCAATTATTAAGAAAAAAAGCTAAAATGCAATTAACTCATAATTAAGAGAAAAAAGAGTTATCTAACTGAATATTAATTAACAACAATTATTATTGAATTCAGAAACATTTTTTGAAATAATAATGCCCTCAATGAGTAATGAAGTGCTTTAAAGAAGTTCAACTGTTCAGTAGAATACTCACGGCAATTTGAAAAAGACCGGCCATGCCTTCCCTGAATGTTCAAGCTTTGAAAAAGCTTTAGAGTAATACAGAGAGTCATGACTTCGTCAAAAAAGTATTGTAGTCAAATTTTTGTTTTGAATGGCCGAAAAATTAAGCTAAATATAAAATTTTTACATTAAATCTATCCTAAAAAAAATTCCGACAATTGTGAATCAAAACCGGCGAAGCCCAAAAAAAAAAAGTTAACGTCTCGTTACTTGCATATAAAGCTCTGCTTCGTGTATCTTAACTTATTAAACACATCCATAAATAATTCAATTCACTTGTAACACTAAGAGTATAAAAGTTCAATTTTTTTTCTTAATCATTATCTTTGTAGAAAATCAAATTTTTCCCTAAATGGAAAATTGCAAAGATCACCATGATACCAAAAAAACCTCACGATCCACACAACATTAACAACTACCGTCAAATTAGTCTAACGTGCTCAACTGTAAAGTTACTCAAAAAAACTAATAAAAAGAGAAAAATTTCTAACTGACATTAATTTCTATAATAAATGCCAATCAGGTTTTAGAAAAGGAAGAAGTACAATTGATAATTTTTTTTGTTTCAAACAAAAGTCCCTAGAAGCTTTCCCTCAAAATCAATTTGTATGTGAAGATTGATCCACAAAGATTGATCGCTATTATCATCAACGTTCACTACTATTCGCAGACGATCTTTTCCATTTATACTCTGACAACAATCTAAACCGCCTCGCCCTATCGACACAAAATTATTTTAAAATTATTTACGATCTGAAAAATGGAACCATAAACGTATTAGTCCGTGGGGCAAAAACGGAGTCTTCGTTTTTACCACATGGGGCAAATAGCGGGGTTTTACGGTAAACTAAACTAAACTTAATCATTATCTAAGGCTCAAAGAGTTCATGGTCCCGAAGTCCCCTGTATCCTTAGGGGTACTAAACCATATTTAAATAAATAAAACTTAATCATTATCAATATCTATTCGACTATTTCGATAATAGAAAACAACCTTCAAACTTAAGATTCATGTTTAATTTCCTGTTTTATTATTTTTTGGGGATAAAAAAATTTTTTAACTTCTAAAAATCAAATTAATTTTAAGGGATTCTCCACAGTGAGACGAACTCACTTTGGTTGGGCGTCGTAACATGCAAACGTAGCCAGTATAAAAAAATTCTGTATCCGGCTAACAAGCCTAATCAGCTTCTATTAGATGTTAGATATGCTCAGAAAAAGAACTACTACTTCTACTATATAAGTGGATGCTTATTCATGTTATGGAACGTCGGGCAAATTTCAGGAATCGGAGTGTTCTCCTAAATCACTCGCTTATTTTTTCATCAATTAATTATAAGGTATTGAGTGGATTCAGGTTTTGGCTTCGGATTGTTTACCCAGAAATTTGGTTTGGATCTGGATTATTGGTAAGCCAAAAAATAATAGTTTTTTTTTAGTTTAATTTATCGGTGAAAATTGAGTTTTGGGTAAATATAACTTATTGAGTTATCCAACCCAGATCCAAATCAAAAATTTCTGGGTAACACATATTCTATCCGAACCCAACGCATTAAATTTTAAACCTAAATCCACCCAAATGTTGAAAAAATAAGTCTTTTGCAGGGAGACAGGACCCCATTGTCTCAAAAAGGTAATCTTATTATTTTGAAAAAAAAACACGTCATTTTTGTATGAAGCGCCAGAGGGTATAATATCTAAAAAATCAGTCAATAGATTCAACTAAGGAGACTGCTATGGGGCATCAAGAGCTAGTATAGTTTTTAAAAATTATATGTTAGAAAAGAAGAGTCTGATCAAAAATTATAAAATAAAAATTTTTTAATCATTAGCTATACTTAACCTGACGAGTTGACCAATTTCCATGAATTAATAAATTCACTATCCATTCCAGCATTTGTAACAAAATAAAAAGACGAAAAACGTCTATTAGTAGCTATAAATTCATCCTTTGTAATGTATTTACTTGCAATATATTTAAAAATTGGTTTAAAATAATCGGCTACAATACCAACATTTATGTCATCAATCCAAACATTGTTAACCAAATATGAAGCATTATATAAAACTGGTATAATGTCTGTACTAATTATATAACCCAAACTGTGACAATACGTTTTGTACGTAGTCTCATTGTAATCACTTGGATCAATTGACCAGTAATCAGTTATTGGAGCTACTGGTCTATCCAATATAACCCATCCTGAAATGGTGTTTATATTAGAAATTTTTTGTTCAAATAATTCCTTTCGAATTAGATCTAAATTAACTATTAATTCATGTTCTGCGCGTATTACCAATTTAGCTTTTGAACAATTTTTTGCTATCCATCTCCATGCAGTTATAGATCTATAACTTTGATTTTTATCTACATCAACGTAATCACTTTGATAAATATCTCCGTATAAATTACTTTCACTAATGATCTCATCGTTAATATACGAATATGGCGATATACCCATGACAAAAAAAAAATCCGCAAATGGATATAATGTTTTGTTAGCCCATGTTTCACGAATCGCTTTTCTGTGATTAAAATATCCAATATAAGTAATTATATACACGAGTATATCCACATTTTCACCTTGATTAATTGTGCATACATTTTTAGGTGAAATAAATTGTTTTGTTTTATTTGGCTTTATTGAAGTATCCACTTTTTGAGTAACAGTTGTGGTTGACACAGTAGTTGTACTTGTTGAAGAAGTAGAGCTAGTTGTATGAATCGTTGCGGTTGAAATGCCTTGATTAGTTGAAGGCCCCATTATGTATATTTTAATCTCAAATGGATTTAAAATTGAGTCTAAAAATAATTTCACTTGATTCAAGCTTTCCACAAAAGCTCAAGATTGTTAAAATGTATATTTTTAACATTTTTCAAATTTTTCAAAAATAAAGAATTGAGAATTTTATTAATAAAATTTGGATATATATTAATGTTTAAAAAAACATCTCGAAGTGAAAAAATTAAAAATAATTTTTTAAATACCATTAATGTTGATAGTGATTGTACCTAAAAGCATTATTACCCTTAAAGGCTCCTTTTTTTTTGATTTATCGAAAAACAATTTTTTTAATATAAAAAAAAAAATTTCATCAAGAAGCATTCTCATAGGGTATGAAATAAAAAGTCTGAGACTGTTGAATTAGTAAAAATGTACCGTCACTTGGATGTAACCTAAGTGACATTAAAATTTCATGGGTATATTGTTTCAACACAATCAAATTTGTTTAAAACACAATTAAAAATCTTCTGAGCACAAACATATGGGGACAAGATAAAAAAATTGTATAGTACCCCAGATCATTAAGTTTAGTCGGTCAGGGATTACCAAGCTTGCTGACAACAATCTCAATCTCATTTTTCGATAAATCAAAAAAAAAGAGGAGCCTTTAAATTATTTTTAATTTTTAAATACCATTAATGTTCATACAACTAGAGAAACATTTTAAAAATAAAATTGGTTTTAATTGACGTTTTTTTTCGGGAGCTGTTACATTTTTCCTGGAAAAATGACGTTTTTTTTTTTAAAAAACCAAAAGAACTGTAGCAAAATAAGTTGAAATTTTTTTTATATTTTTAAAAACAAATTTACTAATGTAATTTAATGTGCTCTTGATGCTTTTGAAAAAAAAAAAAACATGTTGACTTTTTTTTCAGGACTTTTATCTTATAACCCTTAAAAATTGACGGGGGTTTGTTACGATCACTTTACTTGGACCTAAAATTTTTTTTTTGTAACATTTTTTTTTTTTCACATCTAGAAACCCTAAAATGGTAATCCCTGACCGACTAAACTTAATGATCTGGGGGACTATACAATTTTTTTATCTTGTCCGCATATGTTTGTGCTCAGAAGATTTTTAATTAACACCATTTCAGGATGGGTTATATTGGATAGACCAGTAGCTCCAATAACTGATTACTGGTCAATTGATCCAAGTGATTACAATGAGACTACGTACAAAACGTATTGTCACAGTTTGGGTTATATAATTAGTACAGACATTATACCAGTTTTATATAATGCTTCATATTTGGTTAACAATGTTTGGATTGATGACATAAATGTTGGTATTGTAGCCGATTATTTTAAACCAATTTTTAAATATATTGCAAGTAAATACATTACAAAGGATGAATTTATAGCTACTAATAGACGTTTTTCGTCTTTTTATTTTGTTACAAATGCTGGAATGGATAGTGAATTTATTAATTCATGGAAATTGGTCAACTCGTCAGGTTAAGTCTAGCTTATGATTAAAAAATTTTTATTTTATAATTTTTGATCAGACTCTTCTTTTATAAAATTTAATTTTTAAAAACTATACTAGCTCTTGATGCCCCATTGCAGTCTCTTATTTTGAAACTATTGCCTGATTTTGTTGATATTATACTTTCTGGCGATTCATTCAAAAATGACTTGTTTTTTTTTCAAAAACATACGATTACCTTTTTGAGACAATGGGGTCCTGTCTCCCTGCAAAAGACTTATTTTTTCAACATTTGGGTGGATTTAGGTTTAAAATTTAATGCGTTGGGTTCGGATAGAATATGTGTTACCCAGAAATTTTTGATTTGGATCTGGGTTGGATAACTCAATAAGTTATATTTACCCAAAACTCAATTTTCACCGATAAATTAAACTAAAAAAAAACTATTATTTTTTGGCTTACCAATAATCCAGATCCAAACCAAATTTCTGGGTAAACAATCCGAAGCCAAAACCTGAATCCACTCAATACCTTATAATTAATTGATGAAAAAATAAGCGAGTGATTTAGGAGAACACTCCGATTCCTGAAATTTGCCCGACGATCCGGAACATGAACAAGTAGCCACTTATATAGTAGAAGTAGTAGTTCTTTTTCTGAGCATATCTAACATCTAATAGAAGCTGATTAGGCTTGTTAGCAGGATACAGAATTTTTTTATACTGGCTACGTTTGCATGTTACGACGCCCAACCAAAGTGAGTTCGTCTCACTGTGGAGAATCCCTTAAAATTAATTTGATTTTTAGAAGTTAAAAAATTTTTTTATCCCCAAAAAATAATAAAACAGGAAATTAAACATGAATCTTAAGTTTGAAGGTTGTTTTCTATTATCGAAATAGTCGAATAGATATTGATAATGATTAAGTTTTATTTATTTAAATATGGTTTAGTACCCCTAAGGATACAGGGGACTTCGGGACCATGAACTCTTTGAGCCTTAGATAATGATTAAGTTTAGTTTAGTTTACCGTAAAACCCCGCTATTTGCCCCATGTGGTAAAAACGAAGACTCCGTTTTTGCCCCACGGACTAATACGTTTATGGTTCCATTTTTCAGATCGTAAATAATTTTAAAATAATTTTGTGTCGATAGGGCGAGGCGGTTTAGATTGTTGTCAGAGTATAAATGGAAAAGATCGTCTGCGAATAGTAGTGAACGTTGATGATAATAGCGATCAATCTTTGTGGATCAATCTTCACATACAAATTGATTTTGAGGGAAAGCTTCTAGGGACTTTTGTTTGAAACAAAAAAAATTATCAATTGTACTTCTTCCTTTTCTAAAACCTGATTGGCATTTATTATCGAAATTAATGTCAGTTAGAAATTTTTCTCTTTTTATTAGTTTTTTGAGTAACTTTACAGTTGAGCACGTTAGACTAATTTGACGGTAGTTGTTAATGTTGTGTGGATCGTGAGGTTTTTTTGGTATCATGGTGATCTTTGCAATTTTCCATTTAGGGAAAAATTTGATTTTCTACAAAGATAATGATTAAGAAAAAAAATTGAACTTTTATACTCTTAGTGTTACAAGTGAATTGAATTATTTATGGATGTGTTTAATAAGTTAAGATACACGAAGCAGAGCTTTATATGCAAGTAACGAGACGTTAACTTTTTTTTTTTGGGCTTCGCCGGTTTTGATTCACAATTGTCGGAATTTTTTTTAGGATAGATTTAATGTAAAAATTTTATATTTAGCTTAATTTTTCGGCCATTCAAAACAAAAATTTGACTACAATACTTTTTTGACGAAGTCATGACTCTCTGTATTACTCTAAAGCTTTTTCAAAGCTTGAACATTCAGGGAAGGCATGGCCGGTCTTTTTCAAATTGCCGTGAGTATTCTACTGAACAGTTGAACTTCTTTAAAGCACTTCATTACTCATTGAGGGCATTATTATTTCAAAAAATGTTTCTGAATTCAATAATAATTGTTGTTAATTAATATTCAGTTAGATAACTCTTTTTTCTCTTAATTATGAGTTAATTGCATTTTAGCTTTTTTTCTTAATAATTGCATTGGTAAATTAATAGTTTTTAAAGTTAATGTTAAGTAAGATGTGAAATTTCTGCACGCATGAATTAATTGATTGATTTTTGAGATAAATTTGTTATAATTATATCAAAAAAGGTAGGTTTCATTTATTTTTAGTGGTCTTTTTAACTAAATTTGTGGCATGATTTACTAACAGCCGATTTTTATTGTTTTACAAAGCTTGTTTCTTTGAACAAAAAAATTAACTTTTTTTAAAGTTTATTTTTAAAATTTAAATGAAATAAAACCTCCTTTGGAATGTTTTGTCCAACAATTTGAATTTAAATCCGGCTTAATTATTCTAGAATTGAACCTGAAAATGCGAAAGTTATCGAATTCGAATCAAAGGAGCCTGTAATGCCATGTTCAATTCACCTACTTTTAAAGAGCTCGAGAGACGAGTAATTTTAAAAAATTGTCACCCAGTAATTTTAAGGTATTGGTTAGGTATGGGTTATCGGGAAAATTGGGGATTTGGGTTCTGGGAAGGTATGGGTTGCCTAAAAATTTAGGATTTCAGGTAAGGTTCTGGGTTTAGTAACCTGTTGATATACTAAAATTATTGATCCGCCTGTTTCGGGGTTTAAGTCTCAACTAACAATTTAAAGAGGGAGAAGAATTATTTCTTTTTTATAATAATATTTTATTGATTAAATTGGCCACTTCTAGCCTGGAAATTACAGGAACTTACAGAATAATAATTTCTTTTGCTAAATCTTTCGACTTAGTATCGACACTCAATTTTATGCATGTTACTGCAGATAGTAACATTTGAAATTAATTTTGCATTTGAAAACAGTTTTGCTTTCTTACTGATAGGACAAGTTGATGTAACTATTAAGAGAGTTACAACAAACCCTTAAAATTCGGGTATTTCATATGTTTTTAAAGAATTTAGTTTATGATATAACCCAAATTTTATGGGTTCCTCAACCTAAAATCCAAAATTTCTGGGTAACCCATACCCACCCAATACCTTAAAATTAATAGGTACATTTCTCTGCATACGGTTTCATTTTAACTGAAAATTTTAGAACTTTTGGAATCAAAAATATCTGACTGCGACTTATTAGTGTTTGATTTTTTTCCCAAAAATGTTCTTGTAAATACTCGTCTAAATTGTAAATTAAAAGAATAATAAACAAAAAAAGCAGACCAATTAGAAGTTATAATCATGATGCGACCAAAATCGTAAAAACATAAAAATGAATTAAACACATTCAATTGTAAATAGTATAAAAAAAATGGCGTGTGTCCAATTACAAATCGTATACCGTTAATCATAACCATTAACGATATTTGTCTTTCTTTTGCTTCTTTTTTGTTATTTTTTAAATTTAATTTCTCTTTTATACTTAGACTTTTTTTCAATCTTGTCAATATAAAAATATTCAATATTATCATTACAATTATAGAACAGAAATCTCTCATTATAGTATTAATAACACGAGATGCCTTACTTCCATTATCAGTGTAATAATATTTAGAGAATACTCGTTGATATTTGTTGTTTTCAACATTAACGATTTCATACTCAAAAATACGATTAAAATAAAACGTAATACAAAATATTAACGGACATACAATTACGGAATAAAAAAATTTTTTGGTATGAAAAAATCTTATTTTTTTAAGCCTTGGAGTGATTAGAATAATACGATCCAAAGTTGAAAATATGTCCAAAAATGTCGAATACATAACGCATATAATTGATATCCAAAAATAACCATAAATAGCCCAAACTTGCATTATGTAACTATGTGAACTTGAACATTCAGTTGGACAAAAATACAAAATTGAAAACGAATTTATAAAATATAACACAAATTCGTCTATTGATTTTACGAATAAATATCTCCATAGAAAACTATGTGGATTATTTTGCATTAATTTGTAAAATGTAAAAAAGTTAAATATACTTAAAACAATGCCTGTAAAATTTTCAATTGGACTCAAATAAACATTAACTACAATTACCATTTCGGAACAGAATAGTTCCATACTTGTTTTGTTGTTTGTTAAATTTGTCATTTTATAGAGAGTAAAAATTTTTTATTCAAAATAGTTGTTTAAATAGTTTTATCAAATTGAAAAATGATCTACTTCTTATCTTGTTGGTAAATAACAATTTATGGCCAAAATTTTAATGCCAACAAAAAAAGATGCTTGAAAAAGATAATTCTTAATTATAAATTTTGAAATTTATGCAAAAAAATTATTTTTTAGTTAAATTGGAAGGGGAAATTTAAATTTTTAACACGTTGAATATCCGTCGTCTAAAATTAGCTTTTTCAAAGTCTTTTCAGTCACGAATTCCACGCTTATCATTAAATTATTCGACCTTTGATCGACAATCTTTTGATAAACCGAACATGATCAAAATATACGAATACCGTATTACCTTGATACGAAGTGCATGCAATTAAACTTAATTTTAGCCCATGCATAAGCTTCCATCTATCCCATATATAGTGGCTTTAAAAAAATAAATGCTAGGTAATGGCCAATAACGCATAGATTCGAATCGGTCAAAAAATGATTTTTTTGAAAAACTAACTACACCACTTTTTTCAGCATGCTTTTTTCACCTAATAACTGAAAAAAAACATATGACTCATAACTGACCCCCTGGGGGTGCCTATTGACCCAAAATATACCCTTTTTTTCGATTTTTTTTATACCAAATCCAAAATTTTTGAAAATTGAAATTTTTTTTTCCATTTTTTGATTCAGCACCTCAAATTAAATAGAATTGCAAATTTTCAGAACGATGGGTAAGTTACGTGACCAGATATCTTATAAAAAAAATTTTTTTAAGGTACCCTTTAAACTCCTTTAGTGATCTCCCATAAGACCCTCTACAAGACCCAAGTTTTTGGTATTAAAATTTAGGTAATTAAAGTTAGAAACTTATTATCGATGCACTTTTTTGAAAAAAATTTAATTTTTCTTAAACAACGCGGAAACAAAAAATTTCATTTTTCGGTCGTTGTAAACTGATTCAGGATTAGGTCTGTTAGCTGTGTGATTGTACTATTTAATTCTCGGAGCTCTCTCTATAATGTTTTATACTTAGTTAACAATTAAAACGTTTTTATCTTTTTATATTTTATTTATTAAAAAAAATTCAAACACAAACACAAAATTTAAAGTGATCCTAAGTTAGGTTTACTTAACTTAGCTTAAGCCGAATAGCTTAACAATGAAATTTAAAGATTTATTTATTTTGTAGAATTCTCATAAATCCCTCTTTCTGAAACTCAAACTCTCCTTATAAACTAGAATTCATTAAGAGAAAATAGTGATTCGATCATTGCTTCGCATTCGATTCTTGTTAATTTTGTCGGAATTTCCTGGTACGATTCAGTTTTTGAGAAGAAGAACGATTGATTCATTTGTTTAATTAGACGTTTTTTATAACATTGATACCCAAAATCTCTTATTACATAATCGTTTTTTGCCAAGATCCATACGTCTTCTGATCGGTTTTGTGGTTTTAGAATTTCTCTTCGATTACATGTTATGTTAAGGTTGAGTAATCTGTTAAAGTCATTTAGTTCGCACATCTTGAATGTGTCGTTTATTGTCTGAGCCATACTTTTTCCAAAAAGAAGGAATAAAGCTAAAAGGATTGTAACGAAATTACTTAATGAAATTGATGATTTTCCCTTTTTCTCAGTAGTTGGCCCGTTTGACTTCTTACTACTTTTATTTTTTATCGAACTTTTGGAATTTAGATTATCATGATATGTATCCAAAACAGATTTGTCGAGAAAATATGAGCCAGGAATCCATGAGTTGTTTGACTCTGGTTCATTTTTCCATTTTACTAGGTATCTGAATCCTTTTCCGACTTTTTTATGTGATAGAATTTTCTCAATTTCAAAATAATTATCGCTCGGATCGGTTTCTTTTGAAGAGACCTTGTCTGTTTTTTCTTTTTGTTTTAAAGATTGTTTTTCGGAAACATCCAATGGTACATCTAGTGCATTTGTTAAGTTCGTTATTTTCGTCTTTTTTAATTGCCAACGTGGAAAACTTCGCGGTAAGGTCTTACCATCCTTATCCTTCAGCATGTAATTACCGTGGCTTGTCAGGGATTCTACGTAATAAGGGCCGTTGTATCTGGGGTCTAATTTTCCTTTGAGTTTTTCGACTTTTATGTATACCTCGTCGTTTTCTCTGAGGGGTTCCTCTATCACGTTTGTCTGATTGTTTTGAATAGATTTTTGTCTTTCTTGTGCCTTTTCAATGTTGGTCTTTGCTTCCGGGATTGTCATTTCGAATAATATTTTAATTTCGGTTGACCTTCTGATAAGAGCTGCCTCTTCGTCTTCTCCAGGTTTGCTGTCCCAATTTTCTAAAGTGTTCATTTTACGTCCGAAAAGTAGTTCATAAGGACTAAACTTTGTGGAAGAATGTACCCTCGATCGATAAGCTAAAAATATGTATGGGACGTATTTATGCCAATTTGTTTGGTCATCAGCTGCTTGTTTTCTTAGAGCTGATACTAACGTTTGATTCATTCTCTCTGTTTGTCCATTCGCTCTTGGGTTATAGGCTGATGTGGTTCTGTGATTTATGTTCAAACGTTTGAGTAGTTCGTACATGACACGGTTTAAGAATTCTTTGCCCTGATCTGACGAAAGTTCTTTGAACGGACCAAAAACGCAAATGAATAAAAATAGTTTTTCAGCGATTTCCACAGCTGACTTTGACTTTATTAAGTATTCGAATGGGCTTTTGGAGACATATTCGGTAATGATCATTAGTCCAATGAATCCTTCGCTTGTTTCTGGAAATCCAAAAACTAAATCAATACCGACTCTATCGAAAATACCTGTAATTGGTATAGCCAAAGCTGGATGGTCTATTATTCTACCTTTATCAAACTTTAAACAATACTTGCATTTTGAAATGTAGTTTTCGATTTGTTTTTTCATGTTTCTCCAAAAGTATGATTTAGCCAATTTTTGATAGACGCTTTCAGCTTTAAAGTGTCCTAGGTCGTGTTCGTTTGAAATAATCTCATATCTTGACTCTGGTAATGGTACCGTTAAATTGAATTCAGAGTCTCTAACTGATTTTCTAAACAATAGTAGTCCATTTGTTAATTTGAAATGGCTGGCGAGTTTGTTAACACGTTTAACTTGTTTCTTTGAAATCCCATCCATGTGGCGACCACACCTTAGGAAATAGAGTAGATTTCCGTCTTGATAAGGGTCTAAAGTTTTACTAGTTATATCCTCGTCTTCCGTGTTAAGTGTTTCGTCGATATTTTCTGATGCTAAGAGTACTGGTCTGCTAAGAGCGTCGACATTTGCATGAATTCGCCCTCTTCGATGTTCGATTGTGTAATCGAATGTTTGTAACAAAATTGCCCATCTTGTCAATCTTGCGTTTGGGTTCTTGAGGGTGAGTAACCACTTAAGAGCGTAGTGATCAGTGATGATTTTGAAGTGTCTGCCATAAAGGTAAGTTCTGAAAAAATTAACTGCCCAAAAAACTGCCAAGCATTCTAATTCTGTAATAGAATAGTTTCTTTCGGCTCCTTTCAATAGACGTGAAGCGTAGAAAACAACGTATTCATTACCATTGTCATCTTCTTGAGATAAAATTGCTCCTAAAGCCGTTGTAGATGCGTCGGTAAAAAGTTTAAAGAGTCTACTAAAGTCTGGTTTTCTAAGAATAGGGTAGTTAACTAATTTCTCTTTAAGTGCTACAAATGCTCTTTCGCATGCGTCATTCCATACCCATTTATTTCCAGGACTGCACAAACCATGTAATGGTGCTGTGATCCTAGCGTAAGCTTCAACGAAACGTCTGTAATAGTTCGTTAGACCAAGGAACGATTGCAGTTGTTTTACAGTTTCGGGTGCTTTCCGTATTTTAATGGCTGCTATTTTTTCTGGGTCCATTCTGACTCCAGTTGCGTCAACTATGTGACCTAAAATTGAAATTTCATCCTTCATCCAATTGCATTTTGTGCTGTTTAGGGTGAGATTAAATTCACGTAGTCGTTCGAAAACAATTCTCAGATGTTCTAAGTGTTCCTCAATAGTCTCCGAAAAAATGATGATGTCGTCTATAAAAACTTGGACGAAATCTAAATTTCCGAAGATTGACTGCATGATGCTACTAAAAAATGATGGTGCGTTGCAGACTCCAAATGGAACCCTGTTAAATTCAAATATACCAAATGGGCAGATGAAACCTGTTTTGTGTTTTGACTGTTCGCTTACTGGTATTTGAAAATAACCTTTCTTGAGGTCAATAGCTGAGAAGATTTTTCCTTTGCTTAGTTTGTCAAGGATGTCATCAATTCTTGGTAAAGGGAACAGGAAAGGTTTTGTTACTGAGTTGAGTTTACGATAGTCTACGATGAACCTAGAACCATTTTTTTGTTTGATCAAAAATGCTGGTGAGGCCCATGTTCCGGTTTTCCCTGGTCTGATTATACCTGCGTCGAGCATCTTCTGGACTTCAGCCTTCATTTCTTCGACAACGCTGAACGGTTGCCTATAAGCATTGCTCATTATTGGTATTTCTGACGTCGTTTCGATTTCGTAAACTGCGTCTTTAACACATCCAATCTTGTCCATGTCGGTTGCAAAAACGTCTTTAAACTGCTCAATTAGAGCCTTCAAAGCCGTGTTTTCGTTTTGGTGCACGGTGTTATTGAGTTTGATGGTTTTAAAACCATATTCGTCTAATTCTTCTTCATCAACTGCCATGAATGCTGATTCGAAGTTAGCGTCAACTTCTTCAGATCCTGAATCTTCAACGTTTAGCATAATACGTTTACCGGGTATTTTTAGTATCCTCTTGGCTGGGTCTAAGACCACTTTGGTTTGTTCAAACCAGTCCAAGCCTAACAACACTCCATCTGAGTTGAGGTTTGTTACAAGGAAACTTATCGTGGCAATTGTATCCTCTATTTTGATTTTTAGGTCTCGCGTAACACCAATCACTGGACTACTCGTACCGTCTGCGGTGTTAATTGACCTGTCGCTGGGTAGAATTTCTAGTCCTAGTCTAATAGCTGTATCAGAGCTTATTAATGAAACTGTTGCACCTGTGTCAAAAACGACTGTCACTTCATTTTCTTCAATGTAACCGTAGTATCTTAGCAAGTTATCTGACTTGTAAAGTTCTTCAACTGTGTATACTTTTGCTTCTTTGTTCTTGAAGTCTTTAAAGTTCTTTCTTGCAAATTTTGGGCTCTTGTTTTTGTAACACTCGCTCTTTTTATGTCCAATTTTGTGACATAAGTGACATCTAATCTCGTTTTTGGTGTTGTCTTTGGTTATCATTTTTGCAAATTCTTGTTTTGTCTTTTGTCTACCCCTTGCCCCTTGCATAAGTTTGTATCTTTTGAAACCTTTCTTATTTACTCCACTAAGGAAAACATTAGAAGATTCTGTTTTTCCGCTGTCTTCGCCAAGTCTAAAAGGTTCATAATTTTCTGCAAGTGAGATAGCTTTCTCAAGGTCTGTCGGATTCATAAGCTTGACGTAATTCTTAGTTTTGGGGTGTAAACCATCAATGAAGTAAGAAATTTGATCGATCATTTCCATTTTTTTCGACCCGATTCATCAAAATTCTAAACTCACAGACATAGTCTGATAGGGTTTTTGTTTGTTTTAGCTCTTTAATTTGACGTCTCACTTTCATTTCATAGTCTACTGGCCTGTATTTCTTTAACATGTAGTCACAAAAATCTTTCCAAGTCATGTTCGGGTTACTTTTTTCAAAAGCCTGAAAGGTGTACATGGCATTGTCTTTTAAAAACGAACTAGCATTTAATATTTTGCTTTTATCGTCGTCTATACCACAAGCTTGTAAAACCCTATTTACTTGGTAAATCCAATCTTCAATTCTCTCACGGTTCGTTCCATGAAATTCTTTAATTGAGGTGTTTAGTTTTAAGGAACCTCGTGACTTAAATTCCCCAGAGCTTTTACCGTCTGACTCGTGGAATAGGTTTCTTTTTACCTCGTTTACCTCGACTGTTTTGATGATGCTACGATCATCTTTACTGGATTCCGGTGTATAATTCTTGTCTAGACTTTTTAATTCATTTATTTTCTTATTAGTAGAAAAAGTAACACCAGGGGTTTTCTCAAACTCGTCGAACGAAAATTCCATTTCACACTTCTCTTTTTTTGTAAGAGTTGCTTCGTCGACATAATCCTTCCTTAAAACATCGAGTTTTTTCTCGGCGACTAGTAGCTTTGTTTCTGCCTCAGATTTATCAAATACAAATTTTTGTAAACTGTTCTCGAGTTCGGCTATTTGCTCTTCATAATTCTTTTTGACTAACTCGAGTTTAATTGAATTACGCTTTTCTGTCTCTATCTGATCATCTTTTGCTGCTACTTCAGAAGTTAATTTCTCTAAATTATTTTGTAAACTTCTCCTTTCGAGTTCTAGAGTCATAATTTTTGCATGTAGATTTCCGTTTTCTACTTCCTTATCAACAATTTGTTCCTCTAGTTGACTACTACTCTCTTGTAGTTTTAACTTCGCCTTTAGAATAAGCTTTTCATGCTCAACTTCTTTTATTTTCTCCCTAATTAGGTTTAATTCAGACACTGTCTCATTATAATTACTAGTAATCTTGTCGATTTCTTTCGACGCCTTTACCTTCTCGAGGGTAAGGTTTTTTATTTGTGTCTCAGCGTCACTCAGACTCAATTTTATCTCTTCTATAGTCTTGTTTCTTCGATCGATCCTATCATTGAGTTGCTGAATTAGGTTATCAGAACCCTCAGCGTTTTTATTTAGAGATTCAATCTCTTTTTTAAGTTTTTCGTTGTACTTTTCACACTCGCTAAATGAATTCTTTAACTTTGCCATATCACTCGAGTCTTTCATTCGCAATTGTTCTAGATGTAGAGTATAAGTTTCTAACTTCTGGGCTAAGTCTTGGAGACTTGGTAATGATTTACTCTTCCAATCTCTTGGTAAGGTAGAAATCATTGTATCTTGGTTGAACATCTACTACACTTACTTAGTCCTAGACTCTACAATAATTCTAACGTTATTACTTATCAGGAACTTATCTTATGTTTATTTTTGTTTTTCGCTGCTACCACTCTGTTAGCTGTGTGATTGTACTATTTAATTCTCGGAGCTCTCTCTATAATGTTTTATACTTAGTTAACAATTAAAACGTTTTTATCTTTTTATATTTTATTTATTAAAAAAAATTCAAACACAAACACAAAATTTAAAGTGATCCTAAGTTAGGTTTACTTAACTTAGCTTAAGCCGAATAGCTTAACAATGAAATTTAAAGATTTATTTATTTTGTAGAATTCTCATAAATCCCTCTTTCTGAAACTCAAACTCTCCTTATAAACTAGAATTCATTAAGAGAAAAGAAATTACAATTTTATTAAGAACAGTTACAAATCGTAAAAGATAATTCAAACCACTACACTCGAATAAAAATACAATTTCTAATTTCTATTTTATTGTTTTAAAATCACACGCACACATTGTAAAAATTAAAAGAAAGTTTGGATCCAGCACTTGGTATTAAAAATCAATTTGGATCCAGCACTTGATAGTAAAAATTCAATTTGTGTTTGGGATCTCATATAACAGATCCAAGAAAATTAAGACTAAATTTTTCGAATTTTTGACCAAAATTTACTTAGGTGCTGAATCAGATTTGGACTTTGGTATAAAAAATCGAAAAAAAGTGTATATTTTGGGTCCACATGCACCCCCAGGGGTCGGTTATGGGTCTTTTTTTTTCAGTTGTTCTAGGTGAAAAATAGCATGCTGAAAAACGTTGTGTAGTTTGTTTTTTTAAAAAAAAATTTTTTTGACCGATTCGAATCTATGCGTTATTGGCAAGTATAATTTTTACATTTCAACCTTTATCAGAGCATTATGAGTATTTAGTTCAAGATCGGTCATTAAAAACAAAGACTACACTTAAGACGAACAAAGGACAAATTTATTTTTTTTTATTTATAAACATTGGGATTAAAAGCGGGGTTTAATTTCTAAAAACAAAAATTATTGATTTTAATTCGAAAAAAGGATATCTAAAAAAACACACCACCTTGGATTTTTTAAAAAAGCACATAGGGGTGTAAGTCCTTAATTTTGACGTCAATATTTAAACTGATATTATAGAAATGTTCCTCTCATCAAGAGCTTACACCATGTTATGGCCTTTGGGAATATGTTCACCTATACTTTATTTTTGCACATGGGAGTGCAAATTTGAGAGTAACATTTCTATACTCATTAAAAATCCTTTGTTTATTTAATAAATAGCAAATTCGGAAATACGTACGGTATTAAAATTTGGAAATTTAACTTGAAAAAGATTAATTTTTTGGCTTTTGACGATGTAAATGATGATTTTAAACACTATAAAATTAAAAGTAACAAGAGAAAATTATGACGCTCAAGACTATTCTGACCAGTCTTTCTTTTCTATATTCGTGTTTTTTCATGTTTCGAAAGTTCTGAATCAATGCAATTTCAGTCTAAACTGTGTTTGATATGGTTTTGATGAATTTGGTTTTGTGTCGATTTTGGTGAGCTTGGTGAAAATTCTATTGGTAGTGACTACTTTGATTAAATTTTAGTTTCTGGCTAAAAATTATTTTTTGAGTTTAAGTGGATACACTTCGTAGCGAGGTAAGGTAGTGTCGGTTGGAGAAAAATCGATCGATAATAGGAATAAATTGAATTTTTTTTTTTACTTTTAAGGTTCATAAAAAATATATAAAATTCAAAACTTCAAAGCTATCTCAATTTCAGATATTGTTAACACTATACATCTAAGCTTTTTTAGCCTAAGGTCATTATGTTTTAACATTTTAGTACACATGGTAGGAAATAGCTATAGTTGATAATAAGATATATTATGAAAGCTAAAAAGCTGAAATTGACGATTGGGTGAAAACAGAAAAAATTAGGGAATTTTTCAGTTAGCCCGGACGAGTGGGGAGGCTCTTTTCCATGGACTCTTTCTAGTAGTATTAGTAGTATAAATGACTACGACCAAAGACTATTTTGTCACTCTGTTTGTCAAAAAGCAGTGCCTCGAATTGCAGCTTCTGACGATATTGTGTTCTTGTGTATGACTGCTACTTCTCAAGTTGTAGATCCGACCCTCTAGCTTATTATTTGGAACTGATTTGAAACCGTTTACAACTTTCACTTTCTCATGCCCATGCTTAATCTAGTACATCTGAATAAGAGTATCGACGTATAGGTTTCTAATTTGGCCCAAGATTCTATTTGATTTAGAAGCCGCAAGTCCATTTAAAATCATTTAATACGACTGCATCAAGATCCTTTTCTTCAGTAGCTTACTTTATAGTAACCCGATCATCTCCAAGAAGAAAAATATACCATAAGCCATAAATCAAATGCATTAGTAATTGTTTTTTAAATTAAATAATAGTACAAAATTAAGAAAATAATCGATAACTGTTTTGATTTATTCTACGTAAAAGTTTACACTTGGTAACTAATTGCCACTTACCGATTTTCAGACTCGAGGTTATTATTTTTCATTTAACGCTTTTAGAATTAAATTTAAATTTCAGACATTTTCCTTTTCTTTTTAAAACAGTAAAAATTTTATTTTAAAACGAAATTAAATAAATTCTAAAAGGCTTTTTTTAATTTAAAAACACCACTGGATATAATTATGCTCTGACAATTATTATTTAATTTATCGTAATTATTATATTAGCTTTTAAAATAAACTGCTAAAAACTTATTTTCGTATATAATTTTCAATAGTAAATTTGATTTGAAATGATAAATTTATCTACATTTACATATTTTTGCTTTTCATTAACATTAGCTGCACAAGGTAATAAATGTGAATCGATTACAGGTCCATTTTGGATTAAAATTTTTAAAATAGACTCAATAATCAGTGAAAAAGCAATCCTAACAACATTTGCTAGTACAGACATAGAAACGACCTCTCTTTCCAGTACAAATTTAGAAACGAACCCTTTTTTCAGTACAAATGTAGAAGCGATCACTATTGCCACTACAGACATAGAAACGACCTCTCTTTCCAGTACAAATGTAGAAACGAACCCTTTTTTCAGTACAAATGTAGAACCGATCACTATTGCCACTACAGACATAGAAACGACCTCTCTTTCCAGTACAAATGTAGAAACTGATGCACCAATCGTAAAGCGTACTTTTCTAATTAGCCCTGAAAAGGTCAAAGCAGTTGTAATACCATGGAGCGTTTGTAAAGTAAACCAAGGTGAAAATTTAGATATTTTAATATTTTGTTTTAATGAACCGAATGATTTTGAAACAAGAAAAATAATTCGTGATACATGGGGAAACAAGACCGTATTTCAATTTGCCGATTTAGTTTTTGTGTTTGGTTTATCTCTCGATTTGAACGAAAATATTTTGATTTCTCAAGAGAATGAGATTTATGGTGACATTTATCAAAGTGACTTTATACATTCATTTAGAAATGAAAGTTATAGAACATTAACAGCTTTTCGATGGATTACTGAAAATTGTGCCAAAGCTAAATTAATTGTACGTGCCGATCCCGAAACAATAGTTAACTTGGATTCAATTCATAAAGACCTTTTAGATCTTAAAATTCCACTTGAAAACTCATTTTCGGGTAATGTAATATTCTATAAAGAAGTAACTCGAGAAAATAATATGTGGTATTTAAGTCCAAGTGAATACAATGAAGAATATTTAAAACCCCATTGTCATGGTCAAGGTTATCTTATTAGTCCTGATCTAATACCGAAACTCTACAACGCATCATTTTTTGTCAATAATATTTGGATTGACGATGCAAATGTTGGTATAATAGCCGATCAATTTCAACCAAATTTTAATGATATTGACTATAAATTCATATATAGAGATGATTTGATATATTCAAATGAGAATTATTCTTCATTTTATTTTGTGAATGGAGTTGGAATTGGTGAAACATTAATCGAAATTTGGAATGCAATTAAATTGAAAAATTAAAAAATTCCAAATTTATTTTTATAAAAAGACTCGAAGCTGTAAAACAAACCCTATCCCCACTTTTTTTATTCATTTATTTAATACTTAACTGTACCGAATTCGTAGCGCTTTTATGCCGAAATATCTTCTTTTGACTCTCTTTTCAGGCTTGACAGTAATATTCAAGTCAATTTTTTAATTTACCCGGATTACCACTGTTTCGTGTATATTTATATGTAGGGCTAGTAGATGGGTACCAAAACCAAACCGGTTTATTGAATCAAGGTTTAAATCTTTATTAGTATTTTTTTTTCTATCAAATTTTTACTATCTTAATAATATTAAAATACATATTATTTATTTAAAAAATCGAAATTCTCGTGTATGTATTGAATTTCTGGAGCTTTATAAAATCATTTTTAGTGTATGGTAGTAGTAATAGTAGTAAAATAAACTGCAACTTGAAACCAGTTCAAGTGATCTCATAGAGCTATAGCAGTCGTTACACATTTGCTCGCCAGCCAGTCATCAAGCTTCAACCTAAAACAGTACAGGCTTCCTGCTTTAATTACCTCTTTCGGTAATTTATTCCAATGATTTACAACTCTGCTAACAAAAAAGTTCTGAAAAGATAATTTTTTACTTTTTCGTTTTTCTGTGCATTCTTAGATTGTAAGTACAACTTGAGCCAACACCAAATTTAAAATCTATGTCATTTTCAAAATTTGCTTTCTCCATTTAATTTACTCGTTTGTACATTTGGATCAAACAACCTCTCAATCTTCTTGTCTTCAGGAAAAAAATTGAAAGCCACTTAAACCTAGTCTCATAAGTCGTTGCGGTTATTCGTGATGTTTGAGCTCCGGAACAAGCTCCGGAACAAGCTCCGTGCTCTTCTCTGTACTCTTTCAAGTTCTGTGATAACCTTTTTAAAATACGAGCACCACAAGCTAATAGCGTATTCCAAAAGAGGTATGACCAATGGTATGTAGAGTAATCTGATATTTTCTTGGTTAGAAAAATTAAAAGACTTCTTGATCATTCCTAAAATTCTATTCGCCTTAGCAGTATAATATTTGATTTGTACGTCCCACATAATAAAATAGTTTTGAATTGTTTGTTTAAGCACTGATTTTTTGACTGATTTCAAAACTAAGTTCCTAAATTTTCATCTCAAAAAATACTAAGAAAAAGTGAATAACTAAATCAAGTTCACTTTTTAAAATTAGAAAAAATAATCGACCGGTTCCAACCGGCTATGAAACCAGTTATGATTTGAAACTGGTTCTAAAATTTAATCTTAATCCTCTACTGAAAACAACAAAAATAGTCGATTTTAAGACTTTTCCACTTAGAATTATAGGTATCACAGATAAGCACCATACTATTTCGCAGTCTTAGACTCGGATGAGTGACGCTGATTATGATGAACGTCCCACAGTCACTAGAGTGAATGACAGTAGCATAGTCGTAAACATGCCAAGGCCGGATGAGAAATTGGAAGGCGACTTTTTACTGAATCTTAAAAATTTGAGAATCCAATAATCTTTATTCAAATAATTGAAAATAAAACGAGAAAATTTTTTTAAAAACCAATTTCTAATGAGGTTCAGGCACATGACCATCAATATAAAAATTCCTTGTAGCTTGTGGTAACATCAACTCCATACCTTCGAGGTCTTTATTGAGAATAATTTGACATCCAAGACGGGAATTACTTTTCAAAAATGGAGCTAAATCTAACATGTCTTCTTCTTCGTCTTTGGGTTCGGGTAATTTATCGAAATATTTCGGGTCGACGTAAACATGACAAGTCGAACAAGCTAACGATGCTTCACAAGCACCTTCAAGCGGGATCTTGTAACGATGTGCTAAATACATAACATTGTCACCGACTTTACCCCGGACTTTTTGTTTCGAACCGTCTTTATGAACATAAACAATATTGACTCTAATAAAAGTTAAAATTAAAGTTTAAGATTTTTTAAAATAGCGGTACTTACACTTCGTCTTCTGATTTTGGATCTTGCCATTCATATTCACCGTGGTTTCTAACTTAAAAGATTGTTAATATAAAACGGTTAAATTTGTAAATAGACTTACTTTGAGAAACTGAAAAGTTTCTTGACAAAGTTTTCAAGTTAAGTTTTGACCGTTGGAATATTTTTATAAAGCTCCTATGAACAAAAATAAAAAATAAGAAGGGTTAATAAGTAGAAAATTTTGTTTGAGTTTGTTTTTTCACTTGCATCTTGAGTTGAGGATTCGAAAACAAAAAGAAATTGTTTGAATTCAAGTTAGGTAATGAATTCGATTTCAAACATTAAAAATATCTTAGCTTATTCATTATGAGTCACGTGTTTTTTATAAATTTATAAAATGTAATATTTCATAAGTTTAACAACATTTCCATTTGTTTCAATTTCCAATTGCAACAAACTCTAAAATATCTTCGTTAAGTAAGTTTCCGGCAATACAAAACGTCCACAAATTGTAAAAAATGATTATTCGTAATCTACACATTTGAAAACTTAGAAAATAAATTTTTTTAGCGGGTTTCCAAAATAACGTTTTCAGATCCTAGGGGTCTAGAGTGTTAAAGCCTACCAGAAACCATTACTTTTTCGGGTAAAGACTTGAAATTTTTCACTGAAAAAATGCTTTAAACGTTAAAAAAAAACGATATCTTTTCATGGAATTTTATACACTCTTTCGGATTTTTGAGATTAAAAGCGATTTAATATGTAAAAATTTGTTAGTAATCGTTATGTAACAAGCGCAAGCCAAGTAATGACTTGTCTTTTGTTCTAAAAAATGACATCAACGTAAGTCGTGACTTGGACTTGACGTGAAAATTGAGGAACAAACCTAGGATCTGAAAACATTATATTGGAAACCCCCTAAAAAATGGCTTTTCTAGATTTTCAGGTGTGTAGATTACGAATAATCATTTTTTACACGTTTTGCATTGCCTGAGCCTTTCAGGCTGGACCATTTTTGATTCATTTTTTAAACAATTAAGGATTAAATATTGTCATTGTTTAAAAACCATGCGGGATTGCAAGATCTTCAAAGGTTAAATAATTGGGTAAAAATTTAAAAATTTTTTTTTTTAAATACTAAATATTTTGAAAAAAAAAATAAAACCAGTTTTGTTTCTAACTAAGGTGAATAAACTAATTTCCATGAATCGATAAGAACATTGTCTCTACCGGCATAGGTAACAAAATAATACGACGAAAATATATAATCATAACTGATGAAGTTATTTTTTGTGATGTATTTATCACTAATGGAAAATAAATTCGGATTTAAATAATAAGCTAATATACCAACATTTATATCATCGACCAAAACATTGTTCACAAAATATAAGACATTATATAATTTAGGAACAAGATCAGCACTAATTATATAGCCTAGACCGTCAAAATATGGTTTATAAGTTGTTTCATTATAATCACTTGGATCAATATACAGTGAATCATTTAAAGTAGCAACCGGATTGTCTTTGTAAAGCAATCCCGAAATAGATTTATTACTAATTTTTTTTTGCAATAAATCTTTTCGAATTGAATTTAAATTAACTATATGATTTAATTGAGCACGAATTATCAATTTAGCTTTTGAACAATTTTGAGTAATCCATCTCCAAGCTGTTATCGATCTATAACTTAAATTTCTGACCACTTCAATGTAATCACTTTGATAAATGTCGCCATAAATGATGCTTTCATTA
Organism: Brachionus rubens; assembly: GCA_022207745.1. Taxonomy (NCBI): domain Eukaryota; kingdom Metazoa; phylum Rotifera; class Eurotatoria; order Ploima; family Brachionidae; genus Brachionus; species Brachionus rubens. Next base: position 686,004 of record JAJVHD010000045.1, on the reverse strand, counting down.
TAGACTTGTTTGTTAAAATTCGGGTCTGGATCTAGACCAAGAACAAACATAAAATCGGCAAATGGAAATAAAGTCTTGTTTGCCCATGTTTCACGAGTCGCTTTTCTTTGTTGAGACTCTTTGCAGTTCGTTATAATATAAACTAAGATATCGATATTTTCACCTTGATTTTTTGTGCAAACATTTTTGGGATAAATAATTGGTTTAACTTTTGAAGGGTGAATTGACGTGTCAAGTTTTTGAGTCGTTGTTGAAAAATTTGGACTAAGTATACTTTCAACTGTGTACAATTTAATTGCCATTGGGCCTATAGTCGAGTCTGATATTAATTCAAGTGATAAAGTTTTATGACAAAGGCTTAAGATTGTAAAAAGAAAGAAATTTTCCATTTTTAATTACTTTCAAAAATAAACTAAAATCAATCCAAGCTCTGTTTTGGAGGTGCAACAATAAAAAACATTAAAAAATAATAATTAAGTGCTTTTTTTTGTAAGACTGGTGGTAATGAAATTTTTTCGAAAATGGAAAATTAAAGTTACTTAATTTGAATGCTGCAAGGCAACATTAAAAATTATTATAAACGAAGTTCCGATCGAATGGCGTATGCCAAATATAACACCGTTACACAAAAAAGACATTTAACCAATAACAATCTCATCAGCAAGTGTCAGCATGGTTTTATTTCAAACAAAAATAGTGTTACGAATAGTGTCGACTAATGAGCCAACTGGTCTAAAACATGAATGGTAAATTTTCATACCAAGTGCATATATGTCCATTGTAGATATTTTAGCCTGATTCTAAATCTTATTAATTCTTTTGGGAATCATCTTATCAAGACACCCAGGGGTGGCTAAAAGATTTACAATTGACATATAAGCACCTAGTATGAAAGTTTATCGTTCATGTTTTAGATCAGTTGGCTCATTAGTCGACTGCCAACACTAGTTACGAATAAATTAGAGACGCTAGACCTTTTAAGTGAGAGTGTACATCTGAAGCGAGCAATCGAAATCATTTAAATGGATTTTTGAGGGCTAATTTTAAAATTGTATCTTTATGGAGTTGACGAAAAACTGATAAATTTGATAGAAGCTTTTTTGGAAATAGGAAGCAGAGGGTAGTACTTGAAGGTAGTTGCTCATCATCAAAGGAAGTTATCAGTGGAGTTCCCCAGGGATCTGTTTTGAGCCCTATCTTCTTTGTCATTTTTATAAATGATTGACCAGACAGTGTGTTTTCAAGTCGAAAAGGAGAGCGAAATTCTAAAAAAAATTATGTTTGAAAGCTAAGACAAAGTTTGGTAACAAATAATAAATCAATAATCACGCTCCGAGGAGAAAATCCTAGGACAAACCCTATTCCCATTTTTAATTTCAATCTCTTTTTGGATCGGAAAACTTGAATAGCTTTCTTCTGTAAAGTGGCAATACAACGAAAAAGACACCTTGAGGTACGAAGTTTGGTGTAATTATAAGGTCAGTCTCTCCTCAAACTAATTTTTAAAATCATAATCTTACGATGCTTGAACTACCTTAATGTCTTGCAAAGGAATGCGGCATTTTAAATTAAAATTCCGAGAATAAATGCACTGGCTTTAACAAAAAAAATGGTCAAATTTCTTAGTTGTTTCTTGAAGTATCCGAAAAGATCAAACCAATTAAAAATAAGATAAGTATTTATTTAAATAATTTTGGTTAATAGAATTTTTTATAAATTTGACTCAACTCTTTTACTATTCGTCTATCTGTAATATTTATTGAAAATTCATCATAAACCGGTGAGCCCATTGTTTCTTCTGCATTTTTTAATTTCATTTTCGAATATCTTAAACTTCGACATGACGCATGAAACTCTTTAACTTGAGTCTCTCGTAAAATTTGTTCTAAATTATTTACGTTTACCCCAGCCCCGGCCATGATCGATACAGACTTGCTAATCCCAACTAGTTCTTTAATAACTTCACGTCCATCAAACGCGTTACTTTTTAACCCTGATGTTAGCAATTTGTCAAACTTTAACCCTTCGATTTGATCAAAACACTTCCTCCAGTCCGACCAAACGACAAAAGCTCGGTGAAAAGTTCGTTTCATATCATAGGGAGCAAAACCCAACAACTCTTTGACCACGGTTTCATCAACTAAACCATCCTGATCCAAAGCCCCGAAAACAACTCCATCAGTGCCTACTTCGACAATGCTCTTCATATCTTCTAACATTGTTTCCATCTCAAAATCATTGTACAAAAAGTCTCCCGGTCTACATCGAATCATACAATGGACTTTAAAATTTCTACCAGGATCGTTTTTATCTAAGTATTTGTTAATTGATTTGAGTAGACCGAGACTTGGTGTAAGTCCACCTTCGTTTAGACTTGAACATACTTCGACTCTATTCGCCCCGCCTTCGAATGCATTTACGACTGATTCTAAAGAGTCTACACAGACTTCCACTGAAATAAAATTAAAAAAAAAAAGATGAAATTTTTTTTATTAGTGATAACTTTAAGTACAAGTTAACTTTGAAAATAAAAAATGGAAGTTTTAAGTTTTAAGTTTATTCTTTCATTCCGTCTTCTTCTGTGGGTTCGACATAATTTATAAATTCAGGTTGTACTTTAGCGACTTTACGAAATTCTTTTAATAATGTAACTGGACACTGCATTTCATTCCAAGAAACTGGAATCATACGATGACCTGCTTCACTGTAAGCTATAACAACACCTAATTCATTTTCAGCACAACTAAGAAAATATGAATTCAAATCACCAAGTGATATGACACGAGCTATTACAACATCACCACAACGAAATGATTTCCCAATTTCAATTTTGTCTTTTTCAGTAGCTCGTACGTCTTTACGACTAGAAAAAAAGAAAGTTTATTTTTAATCTGGTTAACCCAGGGATTAAGTTCTTAATCAAAAAAAATACTTTATTTGTCCAGAGAATTTTTCTTTTACAATTGTATTATTAACTGATAAAATCGAACATTTAGCATATCGTGGATTAACATTTGAGATCTGAAACAAAAAAAAAATTTATAAATTTTTTAAGGGGGACAAGAATAAGAAAATACCTTGGCTATGACAAGACTACCAATATGTGGTATGACAACAAGATTTTCTTTGAGTGTTTTAATAGAAACAATTGGTAATGATGTTATTTGTTGTGGTGATGTTTTAGTTTCACCTGATTTAGTGTTTATTTCACGTTCAATTTTGGCTTTACCAACTAGAGATGCATAAATGTAGCCTTCACGTACATAAGTACCGTAACCGCTACGTGCATGACTTGACGAGCATATTTTTTCACCGGGTATATAAGTGTCCTCTGAAGTTATTGATTCCATTTTTTGGGTTTTTATTTTTTTAAAAATTATTATTTTTTTGTTGAAATTAATAAATTTGAAAATTCACATGTTTCAAATTTTAATTGGGTATCAAAATAAGTTTAACTAAGACTCAGTTAAACCTTAATTAGGTTAAAGGATAAAAGGTTTTGCAAAAAAAAATAGGGTCTTTACTGGGATGATGTAGAGCCAGTTAAATTTCGATTTTGATTCGAATACATAACTAAGTATTCTCGATGTATTTCAGGAAACATGGTCAAAACCTACGTTTGTTTGATACATGAATGCCAATTTAAGATCAAAAACTGAAACTCTTATTTTTTGAAAAAAAGTCAATGAGAAGCTTTTTTGATTGTTCGTACTATATGTAAAAAATCTTAGAATCCTCTATGGATCTCAACTCCTTCATTTATAAAACTTACTGCCTATCTCAATTTACTTACTGTCTTGAAAACATAACACTCAATTTTTAGACTAAAGAATCTCTTAATCTCTTGCAAAACAACCTAAACAGACAAATGTTTAACCTAATGTCAATATGTTTACAGCAAATGACTTGATATTAAATATACCTTAAACCCTCGATAGATGCCTCATGTAAAAAATCTTTTATAATTGCTTGAAAATATCAAAAAGCTAGTTACAGTAACATTATAATTTCAAACAATAGCAATCTTAACAAAAACCGCTTTTGTCCCTTGGACATCTATCGGGGGTTTACGGTATGATCGAATTCTTTGTTGTTTAAAATAAATATAAATGTTTTAATATGTGCAATAGGATTTTCAGCCAAATGTCATTGTGCTTTATTTAAAAATTTTAGTAAACATGATTGGAAAAAGCTACCATTGATTTTAAGATATGGGTCTGAAAGCTGTCATTGACGCTGCGGCCATTTTCGGTGGCGAACGTATGTTTCCTAAAATCCATCTAGTTAAATCGATAAAAAATGGAATTTTTCAGTGAACCCACATCTCCTCCAAGGGGACCCGTAATAACCGCATTTTTTATACATCTGCTTAAACCGAAAATGGTTTAATTAAAAAAACAAAAACAACTTGCCACAGGTTAAAAATAACGTTGCTAAGGTTTAAGTTTTAAATTTACTTTATTACACCGAAACAAAAAAAGGTCGTAAAAAAATCGATTTTTGAACAAAAAAAACAATTCAAAAAATTTCAAACCTCCTCGGCCCTTGCCTTACTAGGTCTAGCTGCGGCGGCTGCTGCTGCTGCTTGTTGTTTTAAATGACTTGGAATTATACCTGATCTTAACATTGAATTTAGCTGTTCGATTTCTTCAATCGATTTAGCTTGTGAAATAGCCAACTTTAAATATAAAAAAATGTTTAAGGCAACTATTTAAGTCTAAGGCCTTTAAATAATAGTCCTACCCGAATGGCATCAATGTCCTCTTTTGACGGTTGAACCCTCTCAACTCTTTGTTGTTGACTCTTTTGACCAAAATCACCTCCATTTTGATTCAAACTTAACTTATCCAATTGTTCACCCGAAATAAAAGTCTTTGGAGTTTCACTTTTTTTTAATTATTTAGCCATATACAATTTTGGCACCTCTTGTACCACTTTATCTCGAAGACGCTTGAAATCAAGTACTCTTAAACTTGTTATACGAAAACTAGTATACAAACGATAGTGCTTTAAAGCAGCAACTGGATTTCTTTGTAAATTTAAATATTAAAGAGAATATAAACAAGACAATTTATCAAGTACAATCAAGTCTTCGACATAGTTATTAATAAGTACTAGATTATCAATATGGGGTAAAAATTGATTCTAGTTTTGACTAAAAATTCTTAAACAAAATTTTTTAAAAGAAACAGTCTTAAGAATATTTGGTTAGACTTACTGAATTTTGTTATTATTGAAATGTAAAGACTTAATTTTTGTGAGTAATGGAAATCCATCGAGACGTCGAATTTCATTGTCTGAAAAATCGATCGTATCAAATTGATTCAAAGTAGCGCCCAAGTTTTCAATCAAACCAATCTTGTAACCTTTTTAGAAATTTAAATGGAAATAAAGTTTTCATTGCAAGGATAAAAGAGAATTACCTCTTAGACAAAGTTCGTATTCTTTGACTGGGTTTATGTACTGAAAGCTATCTTCGATTAGTTCGGGTGTTAAGCGTACCATCTTATTTTTGATTTAAAATGAAAAAAAGAAGAAATTTTTGTTTTTGAAATTTCAAAAATAAGATTTGGGTTATACCGGCAAAAAGTCCTTTTTTTTTTGAAAATAATTAATTAAGATATTATTTTGTCAGATTCAATTTAACATTTTTCAAACAGAAAATTAACAGAGAACTCTCTCCAAGATGTTCAAAAATTGCAGAGAAGTCGTATAAAATATTTTGGTATTGGCAGGGTTTGCTGAGAGTTTATTCAAAAAATAATAAGTTTAAAAAAATGGTGCTAATTTTTAATTTATTCTGAAAGAGCGTAAAATTTAAAACATATTTTCAATGTTCCTAGAGTTATTTGAAGGTTGCAAATCTCAGAAAAAGGGCAAATTTTAGCAATTTTTTTTTACTTTTTTTGATATAACTTATGCAGTGTTCATCTCACCCCTAAGATACATACAAATTCTGAAACTAGAGAAAATCCTGAAGCCAAAAACTTCTAAATTCTTCATCTTAATGATTTTTGATTTTCTTGGCTTTTTCCGGCTCATAGAATACCAAAGGTAAAACGAAAATCAAAAAAGTAAAACCAACAAAGGGTCTTGTACCATTCGTGGACAATTGTATATGTCTCGTTGGTGGGCAATTTTTTTATCTAATTGTCCAGGTAACTGATAAATTGCAAATATTCCGGAATCTTCCTAAAATTTAGATTTTTAAGAGAGGAATATGAATAAAGTAAGAATGGAAAATATTCATATCTTAAAAATCTACGTAGAATTTTAAGTGAGCAATATTTTTCACTTAAATCTTTGTCTGACTTGTTTACAATTTGTTCAGAATTTTCTGCTCTACAAGCTGGTCACAAATAAAATATACGTTTTGGAGGTAATCATGTGAGGAGATGTAAAAAAACTAGAAAAATACGTCTTTTTTTTGCTTCTTGGTCGAGTTAAATGACAATTTTTTTTTAAATGCATCAGAGTGCGTAAAATTTTGTGCTCTTTCAGAAAGTAACAAGCGAAAAACCGAGACAAACTCTTTCAAAAGCCAAAAAATTTGGAACCCCTCTGGTCACAAAATTTTTGTATTTGACTCCACCTAAAAATTTTTCATTCTTAGGTTTTCATAAATGGGGAACAAAGTTATCAAGTCATATTTTTCAAATTCAGTTATCGTGGAATTTTTGCCGGGCGCGAACCTTGAATCAAGGAGTTTTTTTGTTTGAAAAGAAATATGAAGATTTAATTTATATAATTTATTAAAACTGATCAATCTAAGAAACTACTGTCTAAAAAAATCAGCTTGCTTATATAAAATTAAAACGATCTTGGCAGCAAAAGAATCCTAAGCCTAACCACTTTACTTGGATAAAATTAAATTTATAGCTATTTTTTTTAAAGCAATAAAAACACCTTGAAAATAAAATTTTTCTAAAAAACATTCATTCTTTTTTAATTACTACTATTTTGTTTGCCACTCAATGTCGATGTTGATGTTGTTTCAACTTGAATTGGAATTCTTAAGTAAATATGAGCCAATCTAAATAATTCACAACGAAATATTGAGTTAAATACTAAATGGACAAATAAATTATAAGAATAAAACACAACATATCCCGTTGAAGACGTAACTTCCAACAAGAACAAAAAAGCGTTGTAAGTGTGTCTTGGTTTGATCGATTTGTCATTTAAGAAATTATTAGTGAATGCAATCCAAAACAAGTTAGGAGCGTAAGTGATCAAAACGATAAGAGTCGTTGATATCACGGTCAGTGAGAACATGATGTCTTGAACCACTTTTTTGATCTGTTTGAACTTGTTCTTTAGTCTCAGAACTATAAAGATAAGAATACTGTTCATTACCAACATCAACAAAAAAGGTATCACTGTCCTTATTGAAATAGCAAAAATGTCTCGGACTAGAATAACAGTTGGGGTAGATGTGCAATATTTTGAACTAATTGTTTGATTGAACGTGTTGACCGAGTTTAATTCGAGAACATAGAACCAAAAGTTAGGGATGTTCACCAAGAGGATAATGACTAAAATCACCAATAGGAGATACGATATCTTTTTAGTGTCATTTTGGAATTTAAACCTGTTCGGAAAGAGTATAAATAGTAAACGATCAGCTGTAATTGTGACATTTAACCAAGAGCTAATTTGGTACAAACTCCTCAAAAAGAAGAGATACAAACGACACGACCAATCGCTTTTCAATTGAAAACTTATACCTTTAGATAAAGGTATGAGGAATATCATCAAATAACCACATATTAAAATGTTTATAACTGAATTGATTGAATAATAAAAACCCATGTTCGTTTTACATAAATTTTTAGTGCGGAATATTAAAATTTGAATTATGTTTAGAACAATACCTGGTGGAAATATAATATATGATATGTAGATGAGTAGGATTTGAGATAATTTAGATGACCATTTAATATATTCGACGTCTTCTATTAAATTAGTTGAATTCATATTTTTGATTGTAAATTTTTGTTAGTTTTTATCCTCTAATGCGGGAATTAGGCACTTATTTTTTTTGTTCAGAGTGAGAACGGAATTATTTTCTGAAAAATAAAATCAAAATTTTAATCATGCCTTGATAATTATTATTAAATGGGTATATTGTTTCGGCACAATAAAAATAAATATGAACCCTTAATTCTTAGAATGCCATTTATCGACTTCTTTTGATCTGCTCTTTTAAGCCTTATTAACGAACTGATAATTATTTTTAAACAATCCTTTCAAGGCCAAGAGGTGAGTACAATAACATGAATTCACATTATTAAATGGCATGTGAAATTTTTTTATCAATTTCTCTATGTCTCTATTTTTTGCTTTTTTGCTAATGGGATAAAATATTCGTAGATGAAAAATTTCAAAAAATGTAAATGTAGCTTTTTGCAGGAAAAATTACTCCATCCACTAGTAAAGTCAACTGCAACTTTAATTGCGCAGTTAATTAAGACTTTTTTCAATGAAATGTGATTGTGCAATATTTTGTAATTTTTGCTGAGTTGCAGACAATTGAAAAATGTCTTAATTAACTGCGCAATTAAAGTTGCAGATCTTTTGGAAAATTTTTTGCAGACTTTACCAGTGGATGCAGCAATTTTTGCTGCATAAAGCCGCATTTGAATTTTTTGAAAATTTTCATCCACGAATATTTTATCATATTTGCAAAGAAGCAAAAAATAGAGAAATAGAGAAATTGATAAAAAAATTTAACATGCCTTTCCTTTCTTGCAAAATTAAAAGCTATGGTCTAGAACATTCGATTCGGACTTCAGACTCTTAAAAGCAAAAACAGACCTGATTTTTTTAGAATACCGATGAACAATTATTTTTTGCCAGAAAAAGGTCCGTCCGGTTCGAGACACAAATATTCTAACACATCTTTTTGTGTTCTATCTTGCTATAACTAGAGCTAATAACTAAAACCCTTAGTTCGGGCTACAGGCGCGCCCAAACGATAAAACCACTAGAAAATTTCAACGGACCACCACTTTGCCGCCGAACCATAAGCCTAGTGGTTAACCGATACCGTTTTTCTGGTAGCCTATTTAGTGCTAATTTACTGCTGCTAATTTAATAAAAAAGGAAATTATTTAATGCGTTCGATAATGGTAAATTTTGACACTTATACTAATCTGCTAGTTAATTAACTAATTAGCCCTGTTTTGCTTTGCGAATTAACTGTGCGAGAGAGTTTTTTTAATGATGAACTTTCAGGAACATTCGCCCTGTTCATGCCCCGAACATAAAATCAATCATTTAAATAACGTAATTGCTCGATTTTAGTGACATGTCACTATAACCGAATACCCTACTATAGTGACATGTCACTAACTATCGAATGGTGGTTTTCAATTTGCTTTAGTGACATGTCACTATAACCGAATATAGCCAAAAAATCATGTTTTTTAAGAAATTTTGTGTCAACTATAGTGACATGTCGTTATATTATAGAGACATGTCACTATAGTTGAAAACCCATCAAGGTCAAATTATTTTTGTGCCACATCTAGCAAAATTAGTCAATATTTTTTGATTTTATTCAAAATATTCAATTCATCCACACTATCGATGATCCTGAAATCACCTCGTCATCTTAATAACGACGAAAGCTTTGATTGATGGTCTAATGTTTATTAGTTATATAAAGTCATCTTTTTCATATAAAGCCTTTAATTTACAAAGTAATTGACCGATCATGTTTTGGGAGGAGACCTATTAAATTGTCTATTTCACACAATCAGTTTTACTAAGTCAATTACAGACATAGGGACTCGTTATTTTTCATAAGACTCGGACTCGAGTCTGAGTCTATGAAAAATTTTCAGAGACTCAGAGTCCTTAAAACTTAGGTCGAAAATTTTGTTTAGAATTTTTTTTGACCGAACTAGTGTCCCTATATTAGCCATTCTACGCTCAGCAGGGCTACAAAGACCGTGGAATAGTACTAAAAAGATAATGATGGATGTCTAAATGAAAAAAAGCTTATAGAAAGAAAGAATTTAGTCATAAAGCGATGGAGACATTGAACTTATTATTTGATAAATTTTTCAAACAGAACAGCTGACAAGAATAAGAAAACTGTTATGAGAAATAAAAATATATCGTTTTCTTCTTTTTTATTTTAATTGCTTATGTGAAAAAGAAGTTTAATAAATCTCCATCCCAAAAATGATAAGTCTTTGATATTTTTGTGGGGAGTGAGGCTCATTTGTCATAAATTTTTTTCAAACTGGTCCCAACCAAGTCAATTCAAAAACTCAAGTATTTTACTATATCTCTTTTTATTTTTTATCTCTCTTTATTTTTTTTTTACTCGATTTTTTTTACTCTTTTTTAAATTTTCTTTTTTCTATTAATCACCTATGAGGTATTTGTAAGTATCAAATAAATAAATAAATAAATATCTCTGAGACTCGGACTCGAGTCTGAGTCGCTAAATTTTAAAAGACTCAGACTTAGAAGAAAACGATATTTTTTTGTTCTCATAGCAATTTTATTGTTCTTTTTCTGGTCGACTGTTCTTTTTAAAAAACTCAAGTCAAGTTTTTTTAAACTTTACTGAGTTATTCGTGTCTGTCAAAGTTTTGGTACGGTACGGCTTTTATTCACTAGCTGTGCTGTTCTATTATACGGTTATGGCTGCACACTTTACTCTACTTTACAGTAAAGCAGTACAATTTTCAGACACGAGTCCTAAGGACTCTGAGTCGCACTTTTGAGGCCCACTCGGACTCACGAGACTCTGAAAATCTTTTATAAGACTCGGACTCGAGTCTAAGTCCTATGAAAAATCCCTATATCTGGTATCTTCCTTCTCTTTGATGCGCGTTTTTGGCGCTAATCTTTTCGGTAAGTCCTATTTCTGTGCATTTAACTGATGGTTTTTCAACTATAGTGACATGTCGTTATATTATAGAGACATGTCAAAGTTACGAAAAAAAGTGACATGACACAAAATTTCTTAAAAAACATGATTTTTTAGCTATATTCGGTTATAGTGACATGTCACTAAAGCAAATGGAAAACCACAATTCGATAGTTAGGGAAATGTCCCTACAACTATAGTGACGTGTCACTAAAATCGAGTAATTACGTTAACATCTAAAAAAAATTTTTTATATAGGAATGATGTATTGGAGGAAAAAAAATCATTTTTAGACAGTAAATGACTTTCTGTATTGCAAAAATATTTGATGATATGTGTATTTTTTGGTGTTAGGATCAAAGGTATACCAAAGATGGTCAACAAAATTAATGTAAGGATATTACGAAAAGAATTTTTGTTTTGCATAATTTTTTGATCGAAATATAAAAATTTCGGTTATGTTTAAAAAATACTGGGTTGAGCTAAGGTGCGCGCGGAACTTCCACACTATCTGAATTTGTCATTTTCGACATCATAGCTATAATCTACCACCCAAAAAAAAACCCAAATTTTTGATGGTGGTTAAACCCTTAACCATCCTACCCCAGAAAACACGTATCTGATGATCCTAAAATCATAATTTCAGAATCTGGGTTTTGGGTGCTATTAAATGTGTGAAATCAAGTCATTTTTTCAAAAATCGAATAAAGTCTTAGAGACTTTAGAAACATGTTTTCTGGAGTAGTTTTGCACCAGGATTTAAATTTTTTAGTCAAAACTTATCGATTTCCATATCTTTACCAAATTTCAAAAACATGTTTTTTTGCACCTTTAGTTCATAATTGAAAAAAATAAATTGCTAAATTAGCCCCATAGGTTTATGCAGAATCGTCTCTTGTTAATAGTTGATTGAAGAAAAATACGGGTATCAGGGGTTTCTTTGGACAAGATACGATTTTACTGAAAAAAATGCTGTTTTATTACCGTTTTTACCTGATTTTAAATTTACCGAATTTTTTTACCGGAACGATTTTGCTCTTATCTTTCGTTTTGTAACCTTCATGGCAAAAACATCTTTTACCATTCATGAGATCTTGACTGTTTAGATATAGCACCTTTACACTTGGTAACAAAAAGCGGAGGGGTAAGGGTTAAAATCTTGATTTTTCACCCCCATCAAAACATTGATTTCTTGTATTTGTTGGGTCGTAGATTACAGCTATGATGTCGAAAATGACAAATTCAGATAGTGTGGAAGTTTTGCTCCGCGCGCACCTTAAATCAAATGTTTAAAGCATTAGAAAATTTTTTGTCGATTGTATTGAACATTTTCATCCAATACATTTTGATTCATTTTTATTTTTAAATCACAAAATTTTTTTTGAAACTAGCAATTTTTGTTACAAGTATCTCAAATTAAAAGAAGATATTGGTTGATTTAATAAAATTGTAATATTTCTTGTCTTAGTTTTTAATAATAATATTAAAATGTACTCTTTTTATAGAATGATACGTACCAGATATATCTGATATTTCCAGAGTATTTATCGAATGTTTTCAATTAAGAATGTTTAGGATATGTCAAACTTCACGTCACTTATTTTAACCTTAGTCTTTATCTAAAATCTAAATATAATTTCCTGACGACAGTGTATAACTTAAAACTCGTTTAAGAATTGTATATTATGTCTAAAAAACACAACTTAATTAAGTCTAAAAATTATCCTATTTAAACTCATTATTATGTAAATTTTAGAATGAAAAAAATTTTTTAAACACGTGATTTATTAAGCTAATTTGCAGAGTTTTGCACAGCTCATTCTAAAAGCGTCTTTTTTAATGCTTATCAATGTAAAACAACTCTGCAAAGTTTTTTCGGTTTATTCACCCCTTAAAAATGAGTTACATTTGAGTTTGAGTGGTATCAGTTTTCTTTATTTTAGCAGGATTCTCAACCGGGTCTTCATTTGACTCCAAAGTGACATTTTCGATATGTTGAATACATCTGCGTAAAATTGATTACTTAGCTGTGTTTTCTTTGTCGCTCCTTTTTTGGCTTGATGGAATTTCCTTTGGAAAAAAAACTTTTCTTTTTTTTTGAGGTTTATAAAAAATTTTATTTTACGCTTTAAAACTGCTTGGTTTAATACAACACAGAAAAAAAGGCGTACCCTCAGTGTACCACCATACTAAAAACTTTCTCCTTGATAAAAATAAGTCGGATACGATAGAAGAGTTTGTAATCACGTTTTTCATAAACAGTGGAATGAATCTCTTCTGATGAATATTGAGAAGAATATTAAGAAGAAAGTGTTTAGTAGTATAGTATGATGGAACGGTGGTACACTGAGGGTACGGTACGGAGGAGGTTACGCCTTTTTTCACTAACAGTGCTGTTTAACAATTTCCTTAATATCCACGAAGTAAATATGACGGATTCTTGGCAAGGTCTAAAAGTAATTTCTTTGTGTAATCGTTACTAAATTATTAGGGATCTCCTCGATTAAGTGAACATGTGAGTGGCATAAGATCCATCCTTGCTAACCATTCTTCGTATTCAATTTTTTTAAAACCCGTCGCTATACGTTGGACTTTTTCCAATAGACTATTCTCACCCTCGTAGTATTTATTCCAGACGCTAATACCGTATTCTATAAGCGGTCTTACTAATGACATGTAAAGGAGCTTAACCAAATTTACATCAAAGTACTCAAAATTCTTCCATATCATACCCAGTATCTTGTTTGCTCTGCCTGAGGAGTAGACAACCTGTGCTTTCCATTTAAGGTCACTCTGGAAATACAGACCAGAGGCTAGCTTATCACTAAAATTGTTAACTGTTGCTATGATCATCATATCATCGGCATAATTCTTAGATTCATTGCAAAGCGATTCTGACAAGTCGTTAATAAAGATTACAAATAACAGGGTCTGAGAACTGACCCTTGAGGAACACCGCTTGCAACATCTAACCATTCTGATGCAACATCTCCGAGAACAATTCTCTGCTTTCTATCTATTAAAAATGTATCCACTCTAAGATTTTGCCATCAAATCCATAGGCTGCTAATTTGTAGAGTAACAGTCGATGTGAGACTTTATCGAATGCTTTAGCAGAGTCAGTGTACACTATGTCAATTGAATTCCAAGACGCCAGTAAATTTGAAATGAGATCCATTGACTCAAGCAGATTAGTACAGCAAGATTTTCCTGTAACAAAACCATGCTGGGAACACGACAAAAGTCCATTTTTTAATAAATGTGATAACATCTTTTCTTTGATTATACTCTCTAAAATCTTGCAAACAACGCTAGTAAATGACACAGGTCGGTAGTTTCAGGTTCTAGCCTACTTCCTTTTTTGTAAAGCGGGGTAACGTTTGCATTCTTTCAGTTTGTGGGAACTTCTTAAGTTGAGAGGGATTTTTTGATGATCAGCGTAATCGGAATGCTAGCAGATTCGCTTAATCTCTTTAGAACAAAACCACTTACCTTATCAGGTCCTAAAGCTTTGTGATCATATACGGTAAAAAGTAGAGTTAAATATTAAAGAGATTTTAAATAAGACAAATTATCAATTTCGGTCAAGTCTGAGATATTAAGGACTAGATTTTTGAATATTGGGTAAAAATTGATTCAAGTTTTGACCAACAAATCTTAAACAAAGATTTCAAAAAAATCGAAATTCCATCCCTTTTTGTTCAACTATCGGGATTAAACTCTACCTGGGTGGCAACTATGTCTTTAATACAACTTAAACCGTAAAATTTTTTTAAAAAGATTCTACAAAAAGAATACAGTCGCCGCTCGATATAACCACCCCGTTTGTCTGGGTCAAATAATGTGACTTTAACAAATAGTGATTTTATTGATCATGCATTATATTTAAACATTTTAACAAAAAAAAACAAATTTCGGATAAAAAAAATAAGTCTATTTTCTTTTAAAATAGTCTAAAATATGCTTTTGTTTTAAATTATTTGATTCGAAAAATTTCGCTTTATTAAAAATATTCTTGACATATCTAACATCATCAGAGGTTACTTCTTCTGATTGCTGTAAATAAGTTATCACTACACCCAAGCTCATTACAGCCTCTTGCTTGGTCACAATAACCTCCTCAGGTTCGTTCTCCTCTTCATCACAAATACCTAAATTTGGGTCTATTAAAGCTCAATATCAATGATCTTCAATTTTCAAGATCAGTGAAATTGAAGATCAATTAATCAATTAACCTTTTTTGATATTGAATTTCAATATCAGCTAATAAAATTGAATATCAGACTTTTTTAAACAATTAAGTTAGTTTTGCTAATTAAAATTGACTCATCAAAAATAAGCGCGTAAAGCTACTTAGTGGTAACTTGTAGTGCTTCTAAACCATTCTGACATAACAGTTTTTTCTTTAAACTACGTTTATTCTGCATAAAGTTAAAAAAAAGAAGCAAATATAAAACACGTTTTTAAGCTATTTTTGAAATTATTAACGTTCTGTTATACATGAGTTATGTGAAAAATATAATTTGGAACATTTTACGAATGGTAAAAGGTATCGGGTTTTGAATATTTCAAGCAAAAATCCTTATCGAAACGTCAGCTACTTGTTTGAGTTATTTGATAAAAGACTAGAACCGCATTAGCTTGTGGTCGAAATTGTTGACAAGTTTTTTGTTAATTAAAAATTATCTCTTTTCACTAATTTTTTTCTTTCTGATCTTGAAAACCAATATCAGTTAATTAATTTCAGTATCAATAATTGAATAATCTGATCTTCAATTTCACTGATCTTGAAAATTGAAGATCATTGATATTGAGCTTTAACAGACCCCTAAATTTTCCTCGATAACTTTATCTTTTATCTCATTATCTAACAAGACCTCATTTAAAATATCCATGTCTTTTGGTATCTCAAAAGTTTCGCAATTAGAGTCGACATTAACATACTCTTCTGCACTCATATCGAAATTCTCGTCATAAGTACCCAAGTCTTTCAATAGATCCATGAGTTATTAAACTCTAAATAGTTTTCATGAAACATCCCATCCAAGTTTAACTTAAAATTTAATGTGCTAACATCAAATATGTGATTGTAAAATGTGATTATATAAATCTAACTTAACATTTAATTAAATTGGAGGAAAACGGTTCTTCTAATAATATGTGCTTATAGTAAATTGTGACTTTATCGTGACGTGACTTCGTCGAGCGTTAGCTGTAAAATATTGAAGGAATTTTAAGATTCTTATTCGACCTAAATCTTCACGATCATTTTGAAAGATATTCAATCGGGGTGTCATTGTCTGGTTTATTACGATATTAGTTTTGAATTACGGTATTTTGGGGTATGAATATTTTTTTAGCTAAAACCATAACCAATCTGACGTTTTACTCTTTAAGAATTTTTAAGAAGAATTAGGAGTTTTTAACTATTTTTGAGACCCCTTAGTTGAGGTTTTTTTTGGGTTCTTTCGAGTTTTGTGACATAAATCGAAAATTTCAGCCACTGTTCGATATTTAAGGACTTGACATGTCTCAAAAATCGAGTAAAAACGTAATTATGAAACTAAAGGACGAAATGCCTTTTATGCAAAAATATTCAAGTTTGTTTTTAAAAATACGTCACACGGATATTCTCACACTTGAATCGCAGAATTTAATGCAAAAAAATCTAGATTTGAATATTATCTAATATAAAAATGAACACGTGATTAATAATGTTATATTTTTCCGTGATTTATCTAATTATTAACATTAAAAATCATTTGTGGTGATCCATTCCTGGACATTTTAGTGAAAAACACGAAATTTTTTTTATATATCCAAGCACTTATAAAAACAATACCTTGATAATGAAAACAATAAATATAAAATTAGAATTTAAAAAATTTATTAAAACTAATCAATAAAAGAGACTACAGTCAACAAAAATTAAGCCGTGTGTAATCTTATGAGTATTCAAACGAGCTTGGGATCAAAGAGAATCCCAAGCGTGACCAGTTTACTTGGATATATTTATAAGCTATTTTTTTAAGCAATAAAAAAATACCTTGAAAATAAATTTTTTCTAAAAAACATTCATTCTATTTCCATCAATACTATTTTGTTTGAAACTTAATGTCAATGTTGATGTTGGTTCAATTTGAATTGGAATTTTTAAGTAAATATGAGCCAATCTAAATAATTCGTCACGAAACACTGAATTAAATACTAAATGGACAAATAAATTATAAGAATAAAACACAAAATATCCAGTCGAAGACGCAACTTCGAACAAGAATAAAAATGAATTGTAAGTTTGTCGATTTGTCATTTAAGAAATTGTTTGTCAATGCAATCCAGACCACGTTCGGGGTGTAAGTGATCAAAAAGATAAGAGTCGTTGATATCACGGTCAGTGAGAACTTGATCTCTTGAACCATTTTTTTGTTCTGTTTGAACTTGTTCTTTAGTCTCAGAACTTTAAAGATAAGAATACTGTTCATTACCAACATCAACAAAAAAGGTATCACTGTCCTTATTGAAATAGCAAATATGTCACGGACTAGAATAACAGTGGGGGTAGATGTACAATATTTTGAACTCGTTGTTTGATTGAATGTGTTGACCGAGTTCAATTCGACAATATAAAACCAAAAGTTAGGGGTGTTCACCAAGAGGACAATGAATAAAATCACCAATAGGAGATACGATATCTTTTTAGTGTCATTTTGAAATTTAAACTTATTCGGAAAGAGTATAAATAATAAACGATCAGCTGTAATTGTGACATTTAACCAAGAGCTTGATTGATACAGACTCCTTAGAAAGAAGAGATACAAACGACAGGCCCAATCACTGTTCAATTGAAGACTAATACCTTTAGATAAAGGTATAGAGAATACCATCAGATAACCACATATTAAAATGTTTATAACTGAATTGATTGAATAATAAAAACCCATGTTTGTTTTACATAAATTTTTAGTACGGAATATTAAAATTTGAATTATGTTTAGAACAATACCTGGTGGAAATATAATATATGATATGTAGATGAGTAGGATTTGAGATAATTTAGATGACCATTTAATATATTCGATGTCTTCTATTAAATTAGTTGAATTCATATTTTTGATTGTAAATTTTTGTTAGTTTTTATCCTCTAATGTGGAAATTCGACACTTTTTGAAATATTTTTTCAGAGTGAGAACGAAAAAAGAATTATTTTCTGTAAAAAAATCAAAATTTTAATCATGCTTTGATAATTATCAAAATAATCGAATGTGATTTTAGAATAGCTGCTAATTAAATGAAAGGAAAAAATCGTTTTTTTGAAATTTTTTGTTATTGTTAAAGAAGTCAAACATAAGGTTCGGGCAATTCAAAAAGTCCACACTATCTAAGAGAGTGATTTTCGACCCCAAACTCGTAATCACACAAATGAAAACAAAGGAAATTCAATTTTTTAAATGTCGAAAATAATTTATTCAGATTCTAGGGTCTAGACCCCTCAAAAACCATACTTTCATTTTAAAACTATACATATTCTGAAAGAACCTAAACTTTACTACAAATTTAACGTCTTTTCACGGATTCCTGAGTTATTTGAAGGGTGCAAATTTAGAAAAAAAGAGCAAATTTTCCCATATTTTAACTATTTTTGATATTACATCTGTAGTGTTTTCCTCACGTCTATGATTTATACCAATTCTAAAACTAGATAAAATTCTGAACAATTTGAGATCCTTTAAAAAGAAATTACCCCCTTTTGGTCCAAAGGCATACACCCGGGTGTTATATCTCTATTTTGAAGCTATGTACCAAATATTCTAGGACAAACAGAACCGAAAATTCTTCAAAATAATACCCTACACTCCCTTCGAATTTGTTTATTTTCTTGTCTTCAATCAACTCTAAATTTTCTAAAAATAAACACCCCCTGTTTTTTTTGGTAAAATAAACATATTTTTGGGTGCTCTTACAAGATCCGGTGTCTTTTTTTGAACCATGATTCTTTTAATCGTTCAAATTTTAATTTGTAAATCGACTTAAAACTAAGTGGTTATTATTTTTTTACCCCCTAATGTATTTCCTTCAAGAAAAAAGCAATGGTCCGTGTTTTAGCAACAGCCCCTTTTTCAGCGGTTAAAATTGAATTGTTACTGGAAAATACTCTCAGTTAAGAGAAATATGTTTTTTAAGGTTTTCATACTTAGGGATTACGAATTTTTAGTCAAAAAAAAATGTGCAATCATAATACTTTTTAATGGCGTGCAATTTTCAGAGAAAATGCAGAGCTTTTGCAAACGTTGAATTTAGATAGAGCAAATTTTGTTTCGATTTGAACAACTTTGTTTTTCGTCATAGATAGAAAAATCCCCCTGATGTCAAGATTTCTCCTGCTCCATAACTCTAATCTTCACTTTTCCAAAATACGTTAATCTTGTAGTTAATTTTACGCATTTTCCGAATATGTATAAATAATATGGGAGTGATTTGTTAATAAAAAAGTTTTAGGTTAAAAATGAAAGTCCGGGTCTGAAAGAGATACTCTGAAAAAATTATTTTTGACATTATTTAAAAAGTTGAATTTCCCTTATTTTCATGCTTAGATTAAGAATTTTGAGGCCGAAAATCACTTTCGTGTGTACGTTTTGCATCACCGTAAACCTATGAGAATGATAAAATTTTAAAATAACGTTAAAAAATATTTTCTTAATTATCAAACGATTCCATGCCGTGTCACTGAGTTCAGACACAAATGAAAAATATAAAATAAAATGATTTTTTTATATGCTGCAGGTATTTAGATTGATTATAAAAGTCTACTTAGTTCAAAAGTAACAGGGAAAAAATTTACTGTATGCAAAACGGATAAATTTTTAATGATAGGAAAAATGTTCAGTTTAAAAAAAAATTAAAAGCATTATTAAGCGTAAAGATCTAAGAAAAAATCCGATAATGGCGAAATGAATTTGAAAAATAATGGCTTTTATTGAGGAAAATACTGTTAATTATCAGGCGGATATTCCGTATAACCGATAAGTGTAAAAAGGATTATGATGTGTCGTCAAAAGGAGTAAACTGACTATTGTTCTACATCATGTTCATTCAATTTCACTTGATGACACGTGACTTGACGCAACATTGAATGATTATTGTGCATAAGAAAATCGTCTTGGAATGGATATTTTGTTACCTTGGCGAGAAAAATGACTTTTCAGTTATTAGAGACAAACCCAGAGTGAGTTTCTGTCATTTTGGCGACACAGTACACGACCATGGAAGAAATGAGGAAAATAGGAAATTTTTTAATTTTCCTTAAAAATCATTTTTTAATATGAATAGTGATGTTTATTTTTTAAGAAAATAAACTCTAACGGAATATGAATTATTTCCGAAATAAAGACTAAATTTAATTTTTAAAATAAGATATCGTTTAATTTAATTATTGATCGATGGGAGAATTCATAATTTGGAAAATAAAAATAGAACTAAACCGCTTGTTCTTAAACAAAAAAAATACTTAAAATAATTAGTTATTTCTTTCTATTTTTGTCGTTGTTGAAATGACTGAAGGTCGTGTTGAATTAATGGATTAAAGACACGTTTTTTTCTTTTTTAATGGTGATTTCAAATGATTGAAATTTTTTTGTCAGTTTTATAAAAAAGGTTCTTGTCTATTTAAGATTTGAATCTTTATAACGCTTTCAATATACTTATACATAGAGGGATTTTTGAGGGAAAGAAATTGTAACTAAAGGAAAATAAATAGGACAACAAGTCACAGTAAGTAAACTTCACAAATGGATTAAATGGAATAAAAGAAAAAGTTGTATTAAATTAACGCCGTAACCATGCCGTTGCCGGTCCCAAGCTCGGATATGAAAATAGGAGGGTGGAAGTGTTGCTGTTATTCTAACACAGTTCTAAATGGGCTGTATGATGGATACGTGGGTACAAGGATCGCGTTCGACACTTGTCGTATTGGGGCGCGCTGGCTTTGACCATCACAGCGTAAAAAAGCCTGGGAACATGCGCGAGAAATTGTTTAACAACAGACTCATTTAGCAAAAGGTGTAGTCCTAATTACAAAGTTAAGTATTCTCTTTCGGGTTAATACGCTTGGTTTGTGGTTTCAAGCTAAGTCTAAATGGTTGTCGAGGTTGGCAGCTTCGGCTCGGATGAGTTACACTGTTTATGATGAACGTCCCACAGTCACTAGGGTAGATGGCAGTAGCATAGTCGTAACCAAGCCATGATGAGAAAATGGTAGGGCGACTCGTCAAAGACAAATTTGTATTAAATTAACGCCGTAACCATGCCGTTGCCGGTCCCAAGCTCGGATCTGAAAATAGTAGGGTGGAAGTGTTGCTGTAATTCTAACACAGTTCTAAATGTGCTGTATTATGGATACGTGGGTACAAGGATCGAGTTCGAATATTGTAGTATTGGGTTGCCGCTGGCTTTGACCATCACAACGTATAGGATCCTGGAAACGGACCAAAGAACTTGTTTTACAACAGACTGGTTTAGTAATAGATGTAGTCCTAATTACAAAATTAAGTATTCTCTTTCGGGTTAGTACGCTTTGTTTGTGGTTTCAAGCTAAGTCTAAATGAGGAACGTCCCACAGTCCCTAGTGTGGATGGCAGTAGCACAGTCGTAACCAAGCCATGATGAGAAAATGACCATCACAGCGTAAAAAAGCCTGGGAACATGCGCAAGAAATTGTTTAACAACAGACTCATTAAGCAAAAGGTGTAGTCCTAATTACAAAGTTAAGTATTCTCTTTCGGGTTAATACGCTTGGTTTGTGGTTTCAAGCTAAGTCTAAATGGTTGTCGAGGTTGGCAGCTTCGGCTCGGATGAGTTACACTGTTTATGATGAACGTCCCACAGTCACTAGGGTAGATGGCAGTAGCATAGTCGTAACCAAGCCATGATGAGAAAATGGTAGGGCGACTCGTCAATTCAATCTTCGTTATTTTTGTTTCTTAAATTTTTAAAAACAAATTTAATAGCTTATGCTTAACATTTAGAGTGTTATGTAACCCTTTAGTTCAAATACAAAACTTGAACCCGGGTTAAAGTCTCTGCTTAACTGTTTTGATTATTTTTTCAATTGAATAATTTAATATCAACAAACATATTTGTGTGTTATTCAATATCACTAGAGTAAATTTATTAGCGTGCATTGACTAGATTTAATAAGCAAAAAATGTAATTTAACTCTTAAAAGATAAATATTTAATCAAAGATTATTCTGACTCTGGATGTTCACGAAGACATCAAATGTGCCAGAATCAATTCCGTATAAATACACAAACATTTTCTGATCAATAAACAACTTACAAAAAACAGAAAATGTTTAAAGTGATAATTTTTACAGCTATCTTGGCTATTTAAAGAGCTCAATCTCCACTTTACGGTCAATGTGGTGGTCTCAATTGGACTGGTTCTAAATCATGTGTCACTGGAACAAGTTGTCAATACCAAAATGAATATTATTCACAATGTCTTCCAGGGAAAAAAATCATTGTAATAAACCACATTTCGAAGTCTAAAAATATAAAAAAAGTCTAAAAAAAATAATTTTAAAGAATCACAAACTCAAACTCAAACCACAACCCAAGGTACTAATAATAAAGCTCCAGTTGGTTTGTATGAACAATGTGGTGGTCTCAACTGGGCAGGTTCAACAGCTTGTGCTGATGGTCTTGTTTGTCAATACCAAAGTGTCTACTATTCACAATTTTTCTAATCAACCTGTTCACAAACAACTAAACCAACAGGAACCTCACAAAGTACAACTCAACCAAGTGGTACTCTTCCACCAGTTTCAAGTACTGATTTCCCAGGCAAAACATTCAAACACGGTATCATTTTTGATGGATCAATGACCGATGAAGATTACAAAAAATACGATTACATTTCAATTTGGATCAACTCTCCATGGAGTGATCAACCATCTAAAACCGATTTTAACCCATACTGGCACGGTGAAATGGTCAAAAAGTGTAAACAACACAACAAATTACCATTGTTCTATGCCTACGTTATTGCTTTTGAAGCTAGAGCTAAATTTGGTTTCCAAGATTGTGATGTTCATCCAACTAATAATTTGTGTCATAATGGAGCCAATTTTATAAAACAAAACAGAGCTTTGTTGGTTAGTAGATACACGCATCAAGCTACTGAAATAGCTAAAGCTTTAGGTGATAAAAATGCCCCGGTTGTATTTGTTATTGAACCTGACTTTTGGCAATATTATGGTGATAGTACTCAATCAGGTGGTCCATTAACTGGAGATTACATGAGAGCTTTATTTGATGATTTTGCCAAAGAAATTCGAACTCAATTACCAAATGCTAAAATATCATGGGATTTAAGTGCTTGGATTAGACAAGATGGTATGACTAAATGGTGGAGTTTTTTCAAGACATCGCCATATATTGATTTTGTTCACACAAGTGGAGGACAAGTAAGATTGACAAAAAAGACAATTTCAAAAAATTATTTTCATTTATAATTTAAAAAGGGTCAAGCTGGTTCAGCTGAATACAAACCAAACGAATTAAAATGGTCTGATTTTTCAAGAATAACTGGTAAAAGAATAATTGCTGACTGTGGTATGTTTTTTTTTTTTTCTTAAAAATACTCAATTTGTTAGATCAACGATTATTTTTGACAAGGTTATGGTGTTGGTGGAGGTACTTCAAATAACTGTGGAGCATGGAGTTTGGATAATAAGAAATCAAGAATGGCTGATGGTGTTGTTGCTTTGAGTGCTGCTCAAGGTGCCAAACAAACCCCACCAAATTTGGAAAGATTACCACTTCCATAAAAAAAATTACTTTTATTAGAAAATAAATTTCATCAATAAAATATATTTTTCTTAAATTAAGCTCATTATTTTCGTTCAAATTAGCGGGACATAAATTTTTCTTATTAAAAGATGACACTAATTTACAGAGTTTTAAAAATTACCCAAATTACAGACATACCCTTAAAAAATTCAACAAGTCACGAACGGAAATCATATAGTCTGATCACTTTTTGCATGAGACCATCTTTAGTTCCAAAATGATGAAAAAAAATATATGTTCATTTTTGTTTAATTTTTGTCTTAAATCATTAATTCAAAATTTATTGTTCCGTCAAAACATTTTCTCAAAAAAAGACATCAGTTTCTTTAAGGTTAACAACTGATTACAGACATTAAATTTCTGTCATAAGTTATTTTATCACAAATAAAAAAAATCATTTGAAATAAAAAATGAACTCAACTTATGAAGCAGAAGACGTCGAATACATCAAATGGTCATCTAAAACATCAAAAGCCCTTCTACTCTACATTTCAACTGTACTTTATCCACCTGGTATTGTTCTTAACATAATTCAAATTTTAATATTCCGCACTAAAAATTTATGTAAAACAAACATGGGTTTTTATTATTCAATCAATTCAGTTATAAACATTTTAATTTGTGCTTATCTAATGGTTTTTTGTATTCCTATGTCTATGAGTATTAATCTTCAATTAAATAGTGATTGGGCATGCCGTTTGTATCTCTTCTTTCTAAGGAGTCTGTATCAATCAAGCTCTTGGTTAAATGTCACAATTACAGCTGATCGTTTATTATTTATACTCTTTCCGAATAAGTTTAAATTTCAAAATGACACTAAAAAGATATCGTATCTCCTATTGGTGATTTTATTCATTGTCCTCTTGGTGAACACCCCTAACTTTTGGTTTTATATTGTCGAATTGAACTCGGTCAACACATTCAATCAAACAACGAGTTCAAAATATTGTACATCTACCCCCACTGTTATTCTAGTCCGTGACATATTTGCTATTTCAATAAGGACAGTGATACCTTTTTTGTTGATGTTGGTAATGAACAGTATTCTTATCTTTAAAGTTCTGAGACTAAAGAACAAGTTCAAACAGAACAAAAAAATGGTTCAAGAGATCAAGTTCTCACTGACCGTGATATCAACGACTCTTATCTTTTTGATCACTTACACCCCGAATGTGGTCTGGATTGCATTGACAAACAATTTCTTAAATGACAAATCGATTAAACAAAGACAAACTTACAATTCATTTTTATTCTTGTTCGAAGTTGCGTCTTCGACTGGATACTTGGTGTATTATTCGTATAATTTATGTTTTCATTTAGTATTTAATTCGGTGTTTCGTAATGAATTTTTTAAATGGCTTAATTCGTATTTAAGAATTCCGATTAAAGTTAAACCTATGTCTACATCGACATTAAGTTTCAAACAAAATAGTAGTAATTAAAATAGAATGAATGTTATTTAGAAGAATTGTTTTTTTGTTTTATGTTTTAGTTAACTTTTAATAAAAGAGGCATTTAGAAGATTGGATTCGATTCGTTATTCAATTCGCTACTTCTGCTTCGGTCGAAAAGACTTTTTGCATTAGAGGTAATATTGGAGGTGACTGACGTGATTGTTAGATAATTAAACAGTTTTATACTAAATTAACTAGTTTTTATACTTAATTTACCAATTTTAAAATAAAATTTTGATAAAAAATTTTTTCTTAGTATCATTTTTTTGATATTGCATGGGAAAAAAGCTAAGTAATACTTGATAAGTAATATTTGTCACTTTTTTGTTTTCAAAATCGTTCAAGTATATGCATATCTGTATATATTCTTACATCTTATTCCATACAGTGAATAGAAGCTCCTCTTGAAACACTTCTATTTATCTTCAACTTACTTATTTGAAGGCTAAAAGACTAAGATTCTAGGCTAAAAATGTTTGGAATTCGCACTTCTTTTAAACTAAATTCATTTTCAGGAATCAGTTAACCCTTTTAGGTTTTAAAGGCCACATATTTGCCAGGGTTAAAATCCATTTTCCATTTCATTGCATAATTAGCACACTTATCTATGATGAGTGTACAATGATAACTTGAAGGAGATAAAATGATGACATCATCCCAGTATGCAGTCATTGATTCATAGATCAACACATTCACTAATCATTTCATTAATAAAAAAGTTAAAAAGATGCGATAAAAGAATACCGCCTTGTTATATCCTTTTTTTAACGCTCAAAAGCCCGAATTTTTTTATACCGTAAAGGACCAGCCCGGACGAAAAAATACGTTAACTAAATTTAATCGAAATCTCAATTAATACTTAGGGGTATCCAAAAGTTTTGACGTTTTCATCAATAATTCATTTAAAAAAATTTAAAAAAAAAAAATTTTTGCATAACCATGTTCTCCATTTTATTAGCTTTCTAATGTGTGGTCGCAACAACATATTGAATATGTATTTCAAAAGTTTCAGCTCATAATTTGAAACTTACATTTTTCAAAATTTCAAAAATTAATAAGGAGCACGTAAGAAGCTATATTTTGATCAGGTATAAGTTAAATATTAGAGCAGCAGTAATCCATTCCGAACTAATGGCATCAATGGGAGATAGTGCTCCTTCTAAACGTACTGTCGAAAGGTGGGTTGAACGTTTCAAGAGTGGCGTGGAGGCAGTCAACGATATTGATCGAAATGGGAGGCCAATTACAGCGACTAATAATTCAAATGTTGATCGAATTCAACGACTTGTAGAAAAGAACCCGAGGATATATATACATTATATTGAAGCTGAGACAGGCCTGAGTTATGGAACAATTGGACGGACCATTTAAATTTACGTAAATTATCCTCGCGTTGGATCCCCCATGAATTGAATGAGAATCAACAAAAAAAAAAGGGTTGAGATTTGTCGCAAAATTTTAGAAATTTTAGAGACCCAAAGATGGCGTTTATGTGATATAGTTACAGGGGATGAGTCATGGATTTACCACCGTAAAATTGGGAACAAAGCATCTAATTCGAGCCAAAGTCCGCAAACTGTGGTAAAACGCAACCAATTTGAGCCGAAATCAATGGTGTGTGTTTTTATTAAAACAACAGCACCTGTTTTAGTGCATGTAGTTCCTAGGGGATAGTCTTTAAATAACACCTATTATGTTGAAAATGTCTAAGGTCCTCTTATTTAATGACCTTAAAATCGCAAAGACTAACATCAGGTACAAAAAAAATGAAAATTTTGCATGACAATGCTCGACTTCATGTTCATGAAGACGTCAAGAACTTTCTCAATACTAATCACATGACCATAATCGACCATCCGGCTTACTACCAAGACATAGCTCCATGTGATTTTTGTTTATTTAACGAAATTAAAAAACGCTTACCCGATCGTACAAGTGAAGAACTCTTGGAATCCCAAATTACCGCCATCCTTAATTCGATTCCTAGAGAAGCGTTGCAAACGACCTTCAAAAAGTGGACTGAGCCGATGAAACTTTGTTAGAAAGAACCTAAGTTAAAAAAATTAAAGCGAAAAAAAATTCTTCAAAATGTCTATGTCCCGTTAACTTGAACGAAAAGTCATTAAATAATAAGCTTAATTTAAGAAAAATATATTTTTTGGATGAAATTTATTTTCTAATAAAAGTAATTTTTTTTATGGAAGTGGTAATCTTTCCAAATTTGGTGGGGTTTGTTTGGCACCTTGAGCAGCACTCAAAGCAACAACACCATCAGCCATTCTTGATTTCTTATTATCCAAACTCCATGCTCCACAGTTATTTGAAGTACCTCCACCAACACCATAACCTTGTCAAAAATAATCGTTGATCTAACAAATTGAGTATTTTTAAGAAAAAAAAAAAAACATACCACAGTCAGCAATTATTCTTTTACCAGTTATTCTTGAAAAATCAGACCATTTTAATTCGTTTGGTTTGTATTCAGCTGAACCAGCTTGACCCTTTTTAAATTATAAATGAAAATAATTTTTTGAAATTGTCTTTTTTGTCAATCTTACTTGTCCTCCACTTGTGTGAACAAAATCAATATATGGCGATGTCTTGAAAAAACTCCACCATTTAGTCATACCATCTTGTCTAATCCAAGCACTTAAATCCCATGATATTTTAGCATTTGGTAATTGAGTTCGAATTTCTTTGGCAAAATCATCAAATAAAGCTCTCATGTAATCTCCAGTTAATGGACCACCTGATTGAGTACTATCACCATAATATTGCCAAAAGTCAGGTTCAATAACAAATACAACCGGGGCATTTTTATCACCTAAAGCTTTAGCTATTTCAGTAGCTTGATGCGTGTATCTACTAACCAACAAAGCTCTGTTTTGTTTTATAAAATTGGCTCCATTATGACACAAATTATTAGTTGGATGAACATCACAATCTTGGAAACCAAATTTAGCTCTAGCTTCAAAAGCAATAACGTAGGCATAGAACAATGGTAATTTGTTGTGTTGTTTACACTTTTTGACCATTTCACCGTGCCAGTATGGGTTAAAATCGGTTTTAGATGGTTGATCACTCCATGGAGAGTTGATCCAAATTGAAATGTAATCGTATTTTTTGTAATCTTCATCGGTCATTGATCCATCAAAAATGATACCGTGTTTGAATGTTTTGCCTGGGAAATCAGTACTTGAAACTGGTGGAAGAGTACCACTTGGTTGAGTTGTACTTTGTGAGGTTCCTGTTGGTTTAGTTGTTTGTGAACCGGTTGATTAGACACATTGTGAATAGTAGACATTTTGGTATTGACAAACAAGACCATCAGAACAAGCTGTTGAACATGCCCAGTTGAGACCACCACATTGTTCATACAAACCAACTGGAGCTTTATTATTAGTACCTTGGGTTGTGGTTTGAGTTTGAGTTTGTGATTCTTTAAAATTATTTTTTTTAGACTTTTTTTATATTTTTAGACTTCGAAATGTGGTTTATTACAATGATTTTTTTACCTGGAAGACATTGTGAATAATATTCATTTTGGTATTGACAACTTGTTCCAGTGACACATGATTTAGAACCAGTCCAATTGAGACCACCACATTGACCGTAAAGTGGAGATTGAGCTCTTGAAATAGCCAAGATAGCTGTCAAAATTATCACGTTAAACATTTTCTGTTTTTTGTAGGTTGATTATGGATCAGAAAATGTTTGTGTATTTATACGGAATTGATTCCGGCACATTGTATGGCTTTGTGAACATCCTGAGTCATATTAATCTTTGATTAAATATTTATCTTTTAAGAGTTACATGACATTTTTTGCTTATTAAATCTAGTCAATGCACGCTAATAAATTTACTCTAGTGATATTGAATAACACACAAATATGTTTGTTGATATTAAATTATTCAATTGAAAAAATAATCAAGACAGTTAAGCAGAGACTTTAACCCGGGTTCAAGTTTTGTATTTGAACTAAAGGGTTACATAACACTCTAAATGTTAAGCATACCGTAAACACTTGATAGTTATCCCGGTACAATTTTAAATTTTTTGGATTTATGCTCATGAGACATTTTCATTTTTGTAACCCTTTTTGGGCGATAAATTGGACCGGTCTAATTCCGTATTTGGATCTGGTATACTTTAAAAATAAGACCGGTGCAAAATAGGATTTGTTTTTTTGGGAATAATAAACTACTTTTAATCGCTTTTCGAACTTTTTTTAGCTACTCATCAATGGTACTTAAGGCTTATGTTTAAAGTGGCTACACTTGGTTCAAGTAGAATTCGATACAAAGAAGGTATGGTTTAGCGAAACTGTTAATTCGAAAAAATAAAAGGGAACATCGAAAAACTGATTTTTATGATTTGCACTATATCCTATTAAGGATTTAGTTATCCGTTAGGAGTAAAATCTAACGATTTTAAATCACCCTTTTAACAAAGCTTCCTTGTGTGTATTTTTTTCTGTTCTTTTAATTGTTTAAAATACTCTGATTGTGAAACGACCAGACCGGTTCGGTCTTTAGGTGACTCATCAATGGTACGTACTTACTTCAAAATGAAGCAAGTTATGCAAGCAAAATATGAAAATAATCATGATCCTTTTTAATACAATGTTCCTGTTTTTTTAATTTATTGATTCTTCTTTTCTTCTTTTTGAGTTCATTTGGTGTAAACGACTTATTGAAAGAGTTTCTGATCATTTTAGTTACTCTCCTGTGGGACATATTTTGATTTTTCTTTTGCTTTCGTAAATTTTAAGTGCTGAACGGCTTTCATAAGATTTTTGAAGTTAACAAAAACTAGAAAACATCCTTTTGATATAACAAGCAACATGAGAAAATAGTGGATGTTATTCTCTCGATCTTTTTTCTTGAAAAATGATCGGCTTTCGGTTTTGCACCGGTCTGATTTTAAAAGTATACCAGGTCTAAATTCGGAATTAGACCGGTCCAATTTACCCCCTTAAAATCGGTACATGTAATGAAATTGTAACATGGGACAAATTTAAAATTTTAGGTTTGTACAATGGTATACAACCCTGGTCATTCAGAACTTCCAAAAATGAACGTTCAAGATTTTGAAGGTTCAAGAGTCCATGAAGCTTCATATTTCTTCATTTTTTTTCAAATTTGAAAATATGAAAATTTTAGAAAAATAATGAAAATATTTGAGGATATTTGAACCTTCATTAGCGTTCATGAAGGTTCAGGAAGGTTCATGAAGGTTCATTTTTGGAAGTTCTGAATGACCAGGGTTGTATCTATCGAGTGATTACGGTAAGCTAAGAAATTTTTTTTAAAAATTTAAGAAATAAAAATATCGAAGATTGAAATAACGAGTCGCCCTACCATTTTCTCATCATGGCTTGGTTACGACTATGCTACTGCCATCTACCCTAGTGACTGTGGGACGTTCATCATAAACAGTGTAACTCATCCGAGCCGAAGCTGCCAACCTCGACAACCATTTAGACTTAGCTTTAAACCACAAACCAAGCGTATTAACCCGAAAGAGAATACTTAATTTTGTAATTAGGACTACACCTTTTGCTTAATGAGTCTGTTGTAAAACAAGTTCTTTGGTCCGTTTCCAGGATCCTATACGTTGTGATGGTCAAAGCCAGCGCGCCTCAATACGACAAGATTCGAACGCGATCCTTGTACCCACGTACCCGTAATACAGCACATTTAGAACTGTGTTAGAATAACAGCAACACTTCCACCCTCCATTTTCCGAGCTTGGGACCGGCAACGGCATGGTTACGGCGTTAATTTAATACAAATTTGTCTTTTATTCCATTCAATCCATTTGTGAAGTTTACTTACTGTGACTTGTTGTCCTATTTATTTTCCTTGAGTTACAATTTCTTTCCCTCAAAAATCCCTCTATGTATAAGTATATTGAAAGCGTTATAAAGATTCAAATCTTAAATAGACAAGAACCTTTTTTATAAAACTGACAAAAAAATTTCAATCATTTGAAATCACCATTAAAAAAGAAAAAAACGTGTCTTTAATCCATTAATTCAACACGACCTTCAGTCATTTCAACAACGACAAAAATAGAAAGAAATAACTAATTATTTTAAGTATTTTTTTTGTTTAAGAACAAGCGGTTTCGTTCTATTTTTATTTTCCAAATTATGAATTCTCCCATCGATCAATAATTAAATTAAACGATATCCTTTTTTAAACCTGGGAGAGACAATTTCTTATGAATAGAATCACAGCAACATCACCGCCCTGTCATTTTCACACCCGGACTTGAAACGCCATTAATTTATTTGAAATTTCGATTCACCTTCAAAAAAAACTTACCCACTTACATTTTCAACACCACTTCACTTTTGATCATTGAATGCAAAGACATATAATCAATGTATTTACTTAACCGTTTTCAATCTCAAAAATGTTTAGGTTTTTTTAATCTTCGTCTTTTTGTAATTATAAAAAATTAAATTATTTACCAAACGCCAGATATTATAAAAAAAAGGTGTAGAAAATGTATTCTTAAAAGGCTTCCAAAATTTTTAATAAAAACGCCATGATTAAACTCATCATTTTAATTCGATTAAGACTTATAAAAAAAGACTCCTTTTTGAAAAAAAAAACTTAATTATAAAATGAAGCACCTAAAAATTTATTTACTTTTAACCTTCTATAAAAAAATCTTGCAAAAAATTTTTATTAAGAAAAAAATCTTAACTGAAAAAATGAAAAATCCAATTTTAATAATCCTATCGATTTGTATCTTAGGCTTACATGGCTTTGATCCAAACGCTACGGCCAAAGTCCTACCAAAAATAAGCGTAACTCAATCATATCAGGCCGCTCGGTTCTTGATATCGAACCAAAAAATTTTGTCCATGCTAGAAAACATCATAAACCTCAACAACTTTTATCCATTATACTCAAATTATAGACTCAAAAACTTCTTGAACTGTACTGCGATTCAACTTGGAGCAATGGGTTCACCGAATGCGTGTCTAACAACTTATCCACAAGTAGCCGCTTTAGTAAATTCATCAGTCCTTCAAAGTCTCGGAGCGTTCATGAATCTAAAACTAGGCGATGCTGTTTTTCAATCAGCCACGTCAAATTCAATTCTATCTTGGTTCAAAGAAAAAGATGTCCTAGGTCATTTTAGATGTTTAAACAAACAAATTATCACTCCCAGTAGTCTTGCTAGTTGTATGAATAACTATACAAGCATGACTGATTTTATAGTGATTATTTCAAACCGAGATGTATCAGGTTTTATGTCACGATTCAAGTTATTCCTAGCTGATAATTTAAGTAGATTTGTACCGATGTTAAAAATGACAACTGATGAAGATCCGATATTAACAGGGCTACAGAACACGTTAAATTGTGCCAATTCATTAACTGCTGAATGTGCTAAAAGTACAGGTCTAGACGAAATGGTCAAAAGTGGTACCCTTAATAATGTAGTCGATTTGTTAACCGAATCGGAAAGTGTTTTACAATCAAGTGGTTTAGACATTCCAAGTGGAAGTTTTGATCAGCTAAAAAATCAATTGAATACTTTCCAACAATCGGTAAAGACTTTAACAAATGATTCCCGAGTATTAAAAGGAAATTTGCTCTTGGCTTTTTTGGGATTATTTTTTTTATTTTTTTAAGATCTTTTGAGATTGATGTCAAAAAAATTTTTTTATCATATTAGAGCTACAAACTTTACGCTTTTTTAGTAGATTTTTAATAAACGAATTTTAGCAAAACATTTTTCAATGAACAGACTTAGTTTACGAAGTTAAGTATTCTTCTCTAGGAGAGTACGCTTGGTTTGTGGTTCCAAGCTAAGTCTAAATAGTTGTCGAGTTCGCAGTCAAAGACTCGGATGAGTGACACTGTTTATGATGAACGTCCCACAGTAACTAGTCAAGCCTTAACCATACCATGGCCGGTCCCAAGTCCGGAAAAAATGGGAGGGAGGCTAATACCGTCTAATTTAACAACCAGTCTTAGTTTACGAAGTTAAGCGTTCTTCAATTTAAGAATACGCTTGGTTTGTGGTTCCAAGCTAAGTCTAAATAGTTGTCGAGTTCGCAGTCAAAGACTCGGATGAGTGACACTGTTTATGATGAACGTCCCACAGTAACTAGTCAAGCCTTAACCATACCATGGCCGGTCCCAAGTCCGGAATAAATGGAAGGGAGGGAAATACCGTCTAATTTAACAACCAGTCTTAGTTTACGAAGTTAAGCGTTCTTCAATTTAAGAATACGCTTGGTTTGTGGTTCCAAGCTAAGTCTAAATAGTTGTCGAGTTCGCAGTCAAAGAATCGGATGAGTGACACTGTTTATGATGAACGTCCCACAATAATTAAGAATTTCGGATGGAAAAATGGGAGGGCGGCTCTGCACAAAAAAAATAGTAATTTTATAACATTTTATTTTTTAAAAGAAAATAAATTTAGAATTTCATTAAGATCAAAAAAAAATTAAATCGATAAACCCAAAGAAAAAAAAATTTTCCTTAAAAAAAAATAAAGCAAATTATCCCCATAAATTGTATTACATTCTATCAATCATACAATTCAATGATTTAAAACCATTTATTAATTCTTTTGATAATTCATCGTTAATTGCGTTTAATTCAGTCAAATATTTTGGTATCAAATCTTTTACCGATTTCAAAAAGAACACCCTTAAGCAAAAAAAATAGAGTCAAAGTTTTTAATTTAAGTTGTCTTTTTAAAATTACTTGTCTGTTTCACTTGTTGCACGTGGTGCTTTTGTAAATAATTCAATCAAACAATAAATAGCGTTTATAAAACGTGACGAATTCTCAGCCCATTTGATGTCTTTTCTCAAATAAACTTGATGATACGCTTGTATAAGTTGTTCAAATGTTAAATTCAATTTACGTAACAAATTACAACACCATTCGGGTTCGAAACCACGTGATAAACTAACGAATTCCAATGAATCTATTAAAGTAGTTAACGGAAAGTATTTTTCATCGTCAATATACTCTTTGGCAATGCTTATAATATTCTCGGCCAATTGATGTTTTAAATCGATTAATTTTAAATCAGGACGATTGAGTTTATCCATTTCATTAGCTATTATTTGTTTCCAAAGAACTTCTATTGCTTTTGTATCTTCATGACGTGACATTCTGAATATAGCCATTTGACAGTGGTATAACTCAAATTTATCTGCAAAATCGTAATATAATTTTGTAATGTCATACAATTGAGAGTCTAACTGATTCAATGCTTCTTGGACCGATTCTGTACGAGGTTCTAAACGTGATAGCTCATCGTAAATCTTTTCCTGTAATAATGCAACGTCTTTTTTGTCATTCAACTCAGCGATTTCGTCTTTGACTGATGATTTTTGAGAACTATTTAAAGCGACGATGGCTTGAGTCAAATATTCAACACGTTCACGAAGACCAATTGGAGATGCACTGTCTTTTTCAGCGAGCATAGTCAACACCTTAGCCGCTTTTGTATACTCTTTTTTGTAATCATAATGTCTCCATAACAAGTCCAAGTAGACTCGATTTTTATTCTGATTTTGGACTTGTTTTATTAAATAGTTCTCCAAAAATGGTGAGTCCAAAGTTACTAATTTTTTTTCGAATCCGATCGTTATCATCCAATTGAACAAACTAACCTGAGCTAACTCGTCTTTGGAGCTCACGACATAACGAATTAAGTAATTTATTTGGTCTTCTAATTTTTCTTTAGTAAGACCGGTATTTTTTTGACCAATTGAAACTGGTGTCTTGACAAGGTTGTTCAAACAATCCAACATTGATTTATAACATTCGGTTCTTAGATTGAAATAATGTTCGCCTTGAACGTCCTCTGGTGGTTCGTTTTTACGGTAATAGTACAATGCAATATTTTGTGGATCACGTTTTTCGGCAGCTGTTAAAGCTAATTCAAAAATGACTTCGTAACAACCAGCTGTGTATAACATATCGCATACTTGACCTAAATTAGCAACAAATCCGATTTGTTTTAATAACTCAACGGCTTCTTTTAACAAACGATCACGTTTGTATGTATCGTTCTTAATGTTTTTTGCTATTTTTAATTTTTCACATGCTTTTGAAAATATAGCATTTTCGCTTGTATAGCGTGATGTGCACATTTGTTCGAGATTCTGGTTTACCAAGTCTATACGAGCATTATCGTAAATGTATCTTAGAACATAAAGGTTTTGTTTGAAGTCAGTTTTTTGAATTTATTTGAAATTAGATGACAGACAAAACGAGATTAAATTATCGCTCAAAACAAAGAACGTGGCTTAACGATAACATTATCAACTAATACTTAAATCCTTTAAAATAATATTTTGAGCTATTTTTTTTACTTTTTAATGACATTTTCTATTTTAAGATTCAAAAGAGCGGTGAAAATTTGGAACAAGAGTTAAAACATCTTCGAGGACAATATGGTCATGATTCCAATAAAGATCAACAATTACCGTATTATCTTGAACTCAGTGACCGCATTAAAATCCGAAATTTCGGTTTTTAATGCACGCATTAAACATGTTAAAACGAATAATTTTATTTTTTGATTAATGCGGCATCAATTCCTTACTCCTTGATTTCATAATCAACTCCAAATCATGAAAATATGAAAATTAAAGCGACAATAAAGATTGAAAAAAAAGCTCATTATTACGCATTATTTTTTAATATTTTTTACCCGATGGATTGCTTACTAACCTTTAATTATTAAGGTTTTACAATGATTTCAATCAAAAAATTTAATTGAAAATATTGTTGTCGTTGTAAGAAAAATGATGATTTTCTCAAGTTTAGATGCAGCATTAAACTCGACTAAATTCAACTTCATTCTACTTTTAATGTGGCATTTAAAAATAATAAAAAATAATCGTTTTTACATAGTTACTGCGGCATTAAAAACCGAAAAGTTAGGTTTTAATGCAATGCCACTAATTGCAAGGCAATACGGTAAAAACTTTTAATTAATAATAGGAAAAAAGACAAAAAAATTAACACTTATTTTTAATATTTATCCAATAAAAAAAAATGTTGCATTTTTCTTTAAATTTACAGGGTATTTTTTTGACATGATTTAAAAATGAAACAATCACGCTCGAAACAGATAAACAAAATAAAAAATAAAAATAAATAAAGACTGACATTGTATTATTCATTAGAGTTCAAAGAACATTTTGAAAATTTTATTACTATCTTTACACCTTTACTGTCAAACCTCAATAAAAACGATGTGGAATTTTGGATATTTTTGATTGCAAAAAACACAGACTGTGTTATAACAGACACGCCAATTAATAGAAAAAGAATGACTTGTTACGTTATTTTAAATATGAAAGAATCAAATTCAATAAGATCAAGATGGTTTCAAAGAGAATGTTTTAATAAAATTTAATGTCCTTTTACACAAGTTACCAAGCGACTTAAGAAAATAATACAATCAAAACAAGCCGAATTAGAACATAAAAATGAAATTTCAAACAAGAATCAAATCGAACATGCTTTTTCATTGGTCATATATTGAAAAATTTTAAACAAGATGTCGAGTTTTTGATTGTCTAATGACTAAATAAACATCAACAATATTCATATTTAAAACTTTTAATTAATAAAAAAAATAAAAATAAAAGATCCCGTCATTTTTTAGACATGACTTAAAAATGAACAATTCAAATAAAGAAATAGATTGAAATTTTATAGAATATGATTACAGTTTGCATACAGAAGAGAGCTTTGTAATTAACGCAGTCGACCCCTTAAAGTTAACAGAAATATCATTTAAAACAAGTTAACAAATGTCTTAAACAAATTTCTTAACTTTGATAAGTTTTTAATTATACATTTAACCTCTGATAGTTACGGCTAGAAACCCTTAATAAAAAACAGGAACAAACTCCAGTGTAACTTATCATCAAATACGAGGCATATTTCAGAAAAGTCATGCTTACATGCTTGTTTTTACATCGGATCAGCTGTTACTGGATCCATAGTCACTGTCATCAGATCTCACAAAAGTTTTAAAGTAACCGATATATCTTGAATTATTCTTTAAGATCATATTTTTATGATATCTAAGTTAAATTTCCAAAGGATAATAAAATTTGATGTGACTGCATTATGAAATAATAAGAAAAGGGCTAGAATGTGAAATCAAAAGGCCCATCGGTTTTTAATAATAAATTGATAATAAATGTTTAACAAAAATCTTACCTATACAATAGAGCAGTGATGAGTTGGTCAAGTAAATTGTCATCCGAAAGTAAGAAATTTTTAATTTGCATATTCATCAACAACATTTGTGTTTGTCTATCCAATTTAGTACTTATAAAATGAAATTTATGATCATCCAATATTTTCCATAAACCAAATATTTCAATAATTCGATTTAAAAATTGTTTAATCAAATAAATTGAACCCATTTCAATTTCAACTGCTATTTTTTCTTCACTTAACGGCAAACCTGAACTCGTTAATCCTACTAACACTTGTAAATTCAACGGCATATTTTGAAAATGTGTAGCAAACTTTGGTTGTATAATAACACGTTGACTTCCTGGTGTACCACTTTGAACTGTCTCACTCAAACCAAACAATGAACCAGTCAATTGTGAGTGTTGAATAGTCTTCAGCTGTGGGTAATTTAACTCTATAAAGTTTCTCAACTCATTCAATTTTTGTAAAAACCATTGAATGTTTATATCCGCAAAAGTGGCGAATATGGTCGATTCGGCTAAATTAAAAGTATCCGAGTCCTCAAGTCTACGACTTCCCGGGAGCTCGTTTAAAAACTTAAGATCCCAAATAGGTAACATCAATCTGGACAGATAGATATAAATAGCATCGTGTTTTCCTGAGAAATATATTTCACATTCATTTTTTTGGACGGGTGGGTTCATATTTTGTTGCTGGGGGGGTTGAGTCTGAACCCGGAATGGATTTGGTCTTGCACTTTGAAACTGGTCTTTAGTCCTCATTACAATTGGGGTTGACATCTGTTGAGGACTGTTTAGGATCGAAACAGAGTTAAACGCAGTCGTTTTAGGTTGAATTTTGTTAATCAAAGTCATGTCACCGTACATTGAATTTTCATTTTGTTCGACACCAGAATCGATTAAGTTATGAAATGGTTGATTCGATTGAGGATTTGATTGAGTTATTGAATTGGTAACACCGAAGTTATAGGTGCTTTTTTTGCGTATCTCCGGCTCGCCTGAGTACATGAAATATGCTTGTGTTGCCCATTCGTAGACTCTTGCATCGTTTGAATGACTCAGAGCAACCGCTAAACACAGAGCACAAGCTTCTGACTTTTCGTAAATTTTGTTAAAAAATAGTCTGACTGAATCGGAATTGGGACCGTTAGATTCTCGGAGACAGATGGTAAGTTGATCAATGGGTCTTAATTTTGACCATATGAAGCAACCTTGAGGGGTTATCATTGCGAACCGACGTGGCATGTCGAAATATTCAGCTGTTAATTTTGGAATATCCTCAACGTTTGAAGCGGACTTGATGGTTTGGAGTAGATCGTTTTCAAGAGCGGCCGTGCGTATACTGCTTAGGGATGGAACTATCTCTTCACAATTCCATATCCGTCCGTCTATATCAAAAATTGTTTTTGACTCCTTGAAATTACTGTGAAGAACAAACAGGTCACGATTGAGTAAAAGAACAGAATCGTTTTGTTCATCACGTTTTGTCATCATTAAACTTATACCGTTGTTTATGTAAGCTGAGCTAACTTGTCCATTACGATTTTGAGAAGTTAGTTCAATGTTTGGTGGGATACGAACGTGAACGAGTTGAAATGTTGATGGTGGTTGTTGATCAGGCGAAGTTAATTGTTGAAATTGTTCGAATGGACTCACTGAAAAGTATAAACGAATGCCGAATTGGGTCACTCCGACCAAGTTGATGTTTTTTGACTCGGTTTGTCTAAGGGCTGAGATGTGAATTATGGGCATAAATAGGTGCTTATCGTTCGAACTTGAGAAAAAGAAAAAGGGTAATGTACTGAAAGTGTAGCGAGCACAAAGAACCTCCATTCAAACTCTGTGCGAGCAATTTTCGATCAATGCGAGCTAGGCGTAGCCGTAGCGAGCTCGAGTTGTATTATTTACGGTCCTTTATACAGCTGTCTAAATGGACACTTACTTGATCAAATGAGCTGCTTTTGAAGCGATTGCATTACAAGTCAAATAGTTAATTTTTGAAGTATCAAGACCATTTGATCCCAAAAAGAAGACCTTTAAGAAAGAAATTAAAAATCAAATTCAAGCAAAATTCTTTATAAATTTTTACTTGAATCGTGCTATTTTCAGATCTTGTGTACAAAATATTTCTCGATTCGTCCAATTCAATTTGAACAATTGAATCAGCGTCATTGAAGTTAAAAAATGACGGTACCAAGTAATGAAACTTGCTATGAGATAAGTTGATTTTTTTTGTCTGTGAACTAAACCAACTGGTTTGATTCTAAAACAAAAAATTTGATTAAAAAAACTATTTTTAAACTTTAAAAATGAAAATCCTTCAAATTACTTGATAAAAAAACTCGTACAACGAGCCATCTTTGGCACCCATGAATATCCTCCCTGTCATCTTCGATGCTCTTAGAGTGTTAATAATCAAATTATCTGTTGGTATTGAATACACCGGTTGTGGTGAAAATCTCATTTCATTTACAATGGCACCATTGCCTTTAGTAAATCGTATAAAATCAACAGACAAAAGAACAACTTGACTATTTGTAGCAAGACATAGACCGTATTCAACACCGTCATCAAAAGTCCCTGCACGCGGGACAAACAACTCAACGGCTAGAATTGGCTCCGACAAATTATCATAAAAACAAATGTCACTACCATCTTCATAGTTCCAGAAGAATATTAAATTATCAATGGTCAACCAGGCTCGTGAAATACACGTAAACAGACCCATTGAACAATTTATCTGCATCTCTAGACAAAAAACTTAAAACCTAAAATGGAGAGGGGATGTTGTTAAAAAAACTTACGACTGAATTGTTCGAGCAGCTCCGGTGGTATCGGTATATGCTTTATTTTAGTAATCTCAGGCAATTCTTGTTGATAATGAGATACTTGGAATGTTAAATTTGGATAATAAAAATCAGTGTGCCCGCTTATAGTCGGTGCATCTTGAGGCATAAAATTTTAAAAAAGGTTCAGAGTGTGTGTTTAAGACTTACTTATGTTGTCGATTTGCAGCACTTTGGAGAACTCGGTCAAATTTCGTGTGTTATCGATACATTTGTTTAAAATTTCAACAATATCTTTTTGAGATTTTTCGTCAATAGACGAAGATAAAAGAGGATTTGAAGCGAGTAGAGGGTTAATTGTAGACGAGCTCATGCTTTTAGATGTAGGTGATAGAAGAATACTGGATTGTAAACCCAACATTATGTTTTTTAAAGGATTTAGACTCTTATGAATATCTATAAGAAGAAAAAAACAAATATTCAGAAATGCGCTTAAATTTGAAATGAAAAAAAAAGTTATTATTTTTTGTTAAACAAGAACAGGCTTAAAAAAATTGAAATTTTGTGTAATGACTAGTTATTTTTTTTTTAAATAGTGAAATTTAAATTTGTCTTTTGAAGCCTCTTTTCTAATAAAACAAAATCCCAACTTTTTTTTCAGTTTTTTGGCAAGCCGCCCTCCCATTTTCTCATCCGGGCTTAGAACCGGCCACGGAATGGTTACGACTATGCTACTGCAATCCACCCTAGTGACTGTGGGACGTTCATCATAAACAGTGTCACTCATCTGAGCAAAAGCTGCGAACTCGACAACTATTCAGACTTATTCAACTATGCAGACTCGCGTGCAACCACAAACCAAGCGTATTAACCCGAAGGAGAATACTTAACTTTGTCACTAGGGCAACATCTATTACTAAACCAGTCTGTTGTAAAACAAGTTCTTTGGTCCGTTGTGATGGCCAAAGCCAGCGTTACCCCAATACGACAAGATTCGAACGCGATCCTTAGACTTACGTACCCGTAATACAGCACATTTAGAACGGTGTTAGAATGAAAGCAACATCGCCGCCCTGCCATTTTCACATCCGGACTTGGGACCGGCCAAGGCATGGTTACGGGGTTAATTTTCAAAAAGCTACACCGCTTTTACACCAACTTGAACATTCCAATATATTTTTTAAAATCTTTGCTTTTACATTTTGCTGATTCGGATTGGCTCAGCTATGAACTTTTAGAAGAACACTCTTAAGACCACTCTTTAATTCATGATGAATCAAGAGTCGACTTCTTAAAGGAGGGGCTTTTTTAAAAATTTTTGGATCAATTAAAAAACCATTTGTAATCAAAAAATCTATTTATAATTTATAAATTTTTTTAAGGCACTTAGTAATCGAAAAAAAAATGCAAAAAATTTTTCGAAATAAAATAAATCCGGTTTAAATTTTGATAAAAAAAATTTTTCTAAAAAAAAAAATTTCAAAAGTTTTTATTATTTTTCTATATCGCATAAATTGATTAAAATTTTGATTATAACAAAAAATGCTAAAACTATTCCAATTGGAAATATAACACTGTAGAAATATGTAACTGATGATACATTTGTTGAATCACTCTTGTCTTTATTGATAGCAACATTTTCGACACGTTTTGGTCTATTTTTTAACTCTTCGACAAGATTTTGATCAATGACATGTTCAATTTTACTCAAAAACTCAATTTTGTTGGTCATGTTAAACTCTTTTTTAAGAA
Organism: Brachionus rubens; assembly: GCA_022207745.1. Classification (NCBI taxonomy): domain Eukaryota; kingdom Metazoa; phylum Rotifera; class Eurotatoria; order Ploima; family Brachionidae; genus Brachionus; species Brachionus rubens. Next base: position 644,042 of record JAJVHD010000045.1, on the reverse strand, counting down.
AATCGAAGTCTTCTTGACCATTTAAAAATTCTTTCTCAAAATTTTCGACAATTGACTCTTTATAATCCGAAAACGAGTGAGAACACTTATAATTTACCAAACTCTTTGAAACAAATCGATCCTTGTCCATTATCAATCGTCTATTAACTTCAATTTTTTGTTTCAATGTTAATTTTGTTACAATAAACTCTGAATATTCCGTGATTGTATCAAACACTGCAACTCTAAGACCTTCTACACATTCACCTGAGTCTTTTATTTCTGTTTGATTCCAAATATTATCATGTTGAGTCTCGTTCGAACATGGCAAATAAGCAAAACATTTTATTTCAAATGCTAAAAATGCGTCCCATATGTTATGAGCATGTGGTTTAACAGGATTTTCATGTAAACACTGATGAAATCTAAACAAAATTTACATGATTAATAAGTCTAACTTGAGCGATCGAGACTTATAAAATACCTTACATCACATTCACAATGTGATATTGTATTAAAATATTGGGATTCGTAGCCGTTAAATTTATCAAGTGATTCAGACGAAAATGTGTAAGGACACGAATCATGTTCACGACAGCAATTATCAGCTTCTTTATGCTTGCCTAAATCATCACAATTTTCTGCGATATTACCCTTACCGCACCATTTAGTACCCGGTGCGATAAATGAATCGTCACTAAAAAACGATGTCAATCGTTTCTTATGTTTCTTTTTCGTTATCGTTCGACCATAAACAATGTTTAATAAAATCAAAATTAGTAAAAAAGAACATTTTATGTTCATTCTAAAAAAAATAATTTGGTTTAATAGAATTGTGAAATAATCCTTATCCTCTGTGTTATAGAGTAAGTTTTTTGGACCCACCCATCCGAGATCTGGTTAAATAAAAGTCCATGTTTATTTTTAAAATTTTAAAATCGAAAGATTTTTTTGATTTTTATACATATTCGAGAATATTCTAAATAGCGACTAGATTTAATGGATTATGGGATTTGATTTAGATTTTACTTTTATTTCAAAATTATAATTTAATTTAAAATGAAATGGCGGTAAAAATTTAAATTTTGAAAATAAAATGAAACAAAACAAATTTAAATGATTTTAAAATTTAGTTTTATAAAAATTAGAGGTGAGAATTATTAAAAAAAGGTTTTATTTTTGTATTAAAAGACTAATAAATGAAATCATTATTTTCAATATTCAAAAATAATTTAGAATGAACCGAAGTTACCGAATGAGGCAGCACCACATGGTGAAGCACATGGTTGAGGACAGGTTTGAACTGGAGTTGGGACTGGAACTGAAATTGGTTGTGGACATGGAGTTGGAACTGGAACTGGTACTGGTTGTGGAACTGGTTGAGGGCATGGTTGTGGTACTGGTACTCTTACTGGTACTGGTACTGGAGTTGGTAATGGGACTTGAACTGGTTGTGGAGTTCTAACTGGAATTGGTACTTCAACTGGTACTGGAACTGGTCTAGGAATTCTAATTCTGATTGGAATTGGAACAGCAACTGGAACTGGTACTGGTTGTGGAACTGGGTATGGTTGTGGTACTGGTACTCTAACTGGTATTTGAACTGGTGTTGGTACAGCTACTGGTTGTGGTACATGGTATGGTAAGGGGTGTGGGATTCTTACAACTTGGAGAGCTGGGTGTGGAATTTGTACTTGTTGTGGTTGTGGAACTGGGATTGGTACTCTGAATGGTTGTGGTACTGGTACTCTTTGTGGTACTGCGAATGGTTGTGGACATGGTGTTGGTACTGGAACTGGGAATGGTCTTGGGCTTGGGGTTGGAACTGGAATCTAATAAAAAAAAATATTCCATTTTACATTTAAAGTTAATTATATTCATGTTGTTTTTGTTTTTGATTCTTACAGTTACGTGTTGTGGTACTGGTACTGGAGTTGGTACTGGTGTTGGTACTGGTACTGGTACTCTGCATGGAGCTTGACATGGACTGTATGAGTTGAATCCACCTTGAAAAATGCATTTTTTCAGTATTTATTTTTATTTGAAAATTCTTTTTTTAAATTACTGTTGATAGCTAATGGAGCAGCAGCGAATGAAGCATCACCATATGACAATGGCGAAGCAACGAATGAGCCGAAATTACCACAAGACATTTTAGTTTATGATTGTTTTGAATGTAAGAATAAAATTTGATGATTTTTTTTAACCAAAAACCTTTCATATTTATATGTAAGAATTTTATGCTTCAGTTCATGCTTGTAAAATGATGGATTTCCGTTAAAATCAAAAACAGTGACTTGAATGAATGCTCTTTTCGAATACAATAAAAACAATGAAGGCGATCAAATTTTCTACTCTAAATTTTGCATCATTTTATAAATATGATGAAAATTAAATGGCATATCTTGTGCAAAAATCATCATTCAACATTCAATTCATCATCATCAATATGTTTCGCAAAATTAATTTGGCAAATTTAACAAAAAAATTATATCAACCATGAGAAACGAATAATATAAATTAGAGAGAATATTTTGGTAAAAAATCATCAATTTGAATAATTTATCAAATCAAAGTATATTTAACTCAAACAAATATGTTCAGTTCATTAGCTACTCCATTTTCATTAGCCGGTAAAAACCTTTTATTAAAAATTATGTTGGTCATCAAATCTTTTAAATAAGTAAAGAAATCACTTAATTTGATTTAATTTTGAAAAAAAAGGATAGGTTTAATCAACACCAATTTATAAAATTTTAAATTTATTTTAAACTAAATAAAAAATATGTTAAAGGTTCACAATACGGTTCATGTTGTGCCCCACCACCACCACCACCACCACAACCATACCCAGTATCAGTCCCAGTACCACAACCAGTACCAGTTCCAGTTAGAATTCCACACCACGTTCCACAACCAGTACCAACTCCAGTTCCACGACCAGTACAAGTACCAATCAGAGTTCCAGTACCAAGACCAGTACCAGTCCCAACTCCAATACCAGTACCACAACCATGTCCAGTACCAGTTCCATACAGAGTTCCAGTAGGAGTACCAGTACCAGTTAGAATCCCATACCAAGAACCAGTACCACAAGCTCAAACTGTTCAAGTACCAATCAGAGTACCAGTTCCACAGGCTGTTCCAGTACCAACACCAGTTCCAACTCCAGTACCAGTCAGAGTACCAGTAAGAATTCCAGTTCCACAACCATACCCAGTTGTTGAACACTATCAAGTACCATACAGAGTACCAGTCCCGAGACCATATCCAGGTAAACTAAAAATTTATTTTATATTAATTCGTTTAATTGATAAAATTTCAATTTATTAATATTTTTAAATAGTCCCTGAAAGATACCCAGTACCAGTTAGACAACCAGTACCACAACAATATCCAGTACCAACTCCAGTTTCAGTTCCACTAAGATATCCAGTACCAACTCCAGTTCCACAAAGAGTATCAATTCCAACTCCAGTTCCAGTACCACAACCAGTACCAGTTCCAGTTTCACCATGTGGAGGTGCTCCATTATCATTAGCTAGTGCTTCATTCGGAGCTGCTCCATTGTCAATTGGTGCTGATTTAGGCTCATTCGCTGCTGCTGCTCCATTATCATTAGCTGGTGCTTCATTCGGTATTGGTTCAGGTTCATGCGGTGCCTTCTAAATAATCTTATAAAGCAAAAAAATATCTTATTACTTTTTCGAATTTATTAATGGTTAATAAATAAATGTTTATTTGTTCAATTCGATTGTTGTTCCTATCTTTAATTCTTAACAAAATACATTAAATGTTTTTCTGACATTAGTATGATTTTAAAGTTGTCAGTGATGATTATGAACCAAGATTTTCTGAAAAAAGTAATTTTTTTTGGAAAGTAATTTATTTTGGTTCAAAGATTAATTATACATGTTTAAGATGATCATTTAAAATAAGCCTTATTAATATCTTTTAATATTTAGAGAGGAACAAGTAAAAGCTCAAAAGTCTCTTGTTCTATAAATAAATCTCGCTAAATTCAAATTTTGAAAAAGTTCGACAAGTTAAAGCAGAATATGAAAAAAAATTTATGAAATGACTGATTGATTTTTACAAACATTAAGATCTCTTTCGTTCAGCGAAAGAGAATGTTAGAAAAATATATGTCCAAGATTTTTTTAAAAAGCGATAGGAAAAGCGTTTTCTTAGATGATAAAGGCGATAGGATAATTCAAAGAGCGAAAGGGACCAACTGAGAGAGTTTCGACAGTGTTTTAAAATCGTATTTAACTCAACTATTCCCGAATTAAAATTTGTTCAAGCAATTAATGTTCCTATTTTGTCTCTAATCTTGGTAGAAAAGCCCATTTTAAACTCGTCCAAAATGTATCAAAAACAAATTTTTTAATATTTTATAACACTCTTAATATAATTTTGACTGAATCAAAATATTAAGAATTGGATAAGTCATTAAATAAATTTTGTACAACTATTTTTTTAAATAAATTAAACCCACATATTAAACCAACTTTAGATACTAGATCCAACATTTTTCAACAAAAGGAGTCGGTTTGATATCAACTGATTGTTTTTGGATCAAAATACGACTTTGTTCGTTTTTGTTTTTTTCTTGTTATTGTTTTGAAGCATCTGTCTGCTGATCTCGAAACTTCGAATTCGAGCATAAATACGATTCAAACATTATAAAATTCATATCTTCTTTACTCTTTTTTAAGCTTTTATTATTTCGATTCAACAATTCTATTTTTAAAAAACAAAATCAAATTCGAATAAGCTTAAACGAAAATATTTTGATGAATTGTTTGCGCTTCTATCTCTTGACGACTTCCAAAATATTCACATTGTCATTTTAACGACTGAACCTTGTTCTAGAATAAATTATCATTTGAAATCTATTATTTTAAAAAATTGATCCGATTAACAATCCTTTGATACCACAAGACCACTATTCTTGATTAAAATCGATTTTTAAACATAAAAGATTCGATATTTAAGATAACAGATATTTAAATGCAATTTTTCAAAGGAGTATATTGGCGGCATGTCGTATGAGGACATGGTTCGAATCCTACTGGTTTATATTTTAAAGTTTTTGACATTTCTTCAATGATAATTTTCGCTCTTAACGAAACCCATATAGTTTGTTTGACGCGACCTTCCAAAATATTAATTTGGTTTTTTTTATTGAAATTTTTCAATGAACCTTGTTGACCGGTGAATTTTTTGATAAATTTGTAACACTTTTGTACAAATTTTTATCAGGGCAGTTTACGTGGTTTCAGACTATATGCGCTGCATTTGGAAATCTTTGTGAGCACCAAATCTTTTAAAATAGATAAAAAGCAACTGATCATTCATTTTATTCATTAAACCATTTATATTATTTAAGTAAAATTTTAAAATTTTTAAAATTATTAAAAAAAAAGCATTTGATAATGAGGTAATACATTTCACAAAATTTTTTTATATGTTCAGCGTTCTTTTACAAATGATTTCTTCAATTTAAAAATTTCATGTCAAATAACAAAAAAATAATAAATAAAATTTGTTACAATTTTAATTTGTTTTTTCCAATTCTCTTTGGTCTAAATGATGAAATTTTTTGATAAATTTAAGTTTTCTCTAAATTGATCAAGCCCCAAAACTTTATAAACTTAAATATATGAAAATATTTGAAGAAATCGCTTTTGAAAGTGAGTCTCCATAAATCTAAATTTAAAAAGAGAATATATCAATGAAACATCATCTATATTTTTATATTATTTAATATGTATTTTAAAATTTTAAAAAATTTTTAAAATTAAAATTAATTAATTTAAAAAAGATAATAAATTTGAAGAAATTAGAGAATCATCGAGAAGAGTTTTAACAAATCAAGAAACTGGAGAAGGCCACATAAAACATGGAATTGAATATAAAAAAAATTAAACGAGAAAAACACAGCAAAAAAGTAATTACAAAGCTTTTTAAAAATTTACAATTTTAAAATAAATAAAAGATTTTACTCCTCCTTAATCTCTCTTAACTGCTAATGCTCACTCTTACCTTTCTCCACTCTTATCTTCTCTCACTTGGTCTAACGCCCTCCCAAAAACTCTACCACATACTCTCAGAAATTAATGAAAACCTATTTTTGAATTCAGACAATCTCGCGCTTTTTGAAAAAAGTAAATTTTTATAAAAAAACAGTATTTTTCATTTTTAAAAAGGAGTACACATCAATGAACAGTGCTTGGTCGGTACTATAATGGAGTTGCAAGTTACATTCTAAATTTGGTATTTTAAGAACCCAAAATGCAAAAGATAATCCGAAAAATTTCGTTCAAAATTGCAGATCATATCTTAAAATCTAAAAAAAATAATATCAATCTTGAAGTAAATCATTTTCTCCTGAGTACTCCGCAAAATATTGATTAAGTACGAAATACCCGCTTTGTTCGATACTCTTGTATGGTACCATGTTAAGTTATTTTTAACTCTGGGATCAGATTTTGCCTGGTATCTTAAGGGATAAAGATTTCAGAAAGTCGAATGGTCGTCTCGTCAATACAAAAATATAATAGTTGGAAATAGCATTTCGAAATTTTAACACCAATATTTGTTTTATAATTACAATATGTCAAAATGAGACTTTTTATACCTCAAACGTATATCAATCCTATGAATCCTTAAAATATATTTACTAAAAACTGAGTGATGAATTTAAGTCAAAATACCTGCTTTGTGTCGATACTTGTATCCCTGCTGTTAATTTTTTTTTTTTGATGACAAAAAAGCAATCTCTCAGAAGATATATTACCATTCCCAATAGAAACACTAATAGTTTCAACTTTTATTTTACTTTGAAGTTTTGATTTTTGTTTTTAACACTCAATTATTTTACTTTTATAAGAATTAATTATATTATCAAATTGCTTTTTTATACTTTTTGGATTTCACCAAAGGCATTTTTTCAAAAAAATGGATCAACATTAAAATATTTTAAAAAAAAAATATTAATCAAATCATTTAACATTATTGAAGGTAAGAATCTCTTAGCGCAGTGATTTTTTAGAAGTTTTCGAATGTTTCTTTGATGCAAAGTTTTCTTCGAATCTCGCTGTCGGTATTTTTTTTATTTCAAAAAAGTTTCAATGCTTTATTTTAAAGTACTTTGTAAGTTTGATTTTGATGTTTTTGTCAATTTGAAAATTTAAACATAATTAATCAAGATTGCTTAAAATTTTCACAAAGAGCGGGGTTTAAAACTTTAAAATATTGACAGCAGTAGGATTCGAATGAACTTCGTCTATACTAAGAGTTAACCAAAAACTTTGATAAAATTGCATTTATCATTCTTAAATATGAATTTTTTTGTCTATATGGATTTTTTCAAAAAGTTTTTGATTCTTTTTTACTTTTTAATAAATTTTTTCAATTAAACCTTAATTTTTTATTCTGCAAAAAAAAGTAAATTGTAAGAATTCCAAAACATACAATTACAATTAAATTTCTTATGGTTTCTGTGCGCTCATTAACTTGTAAATTTTTCAAAAGTTGAATTTTTTTACGAGATTTATTTAAAAAAAAAATTTTGAATTTAACACGTTTCCTCTTAAAATTAAAAAAAGGATTGATAAGGTCTTGTAGTTCATAACGTATTATTTAAGTTTTGCTATATCAGCGTTCTTTTAAAATACCAGATCTTTTATTTAATCAAAAAAAGTAATTACAAAACTTTCAGTTAGGAAAACTAGTTTTATATAATCCACAGTCATATTTTTTGTCTTATTTCTATTCAGTTGTCGAACTTTTATCAAAAATTTGAATGTAGAGAGATTTCCAAATAACAGAACAAAAAACCATTTATTTATATAATCCACTTAATAAATTTAAAAGATATTAATAAGTATTTAAATATTCATCTTAAACATGTTTATTTCATAATTTGAACAAAATTTAAAATTTTTGAGCCATTACGAGCCTAAAATTACCAATTGACCAATGTTTGAATGAAAATCTTGGTCAAATCCCATCACTGCCAACTTTAAAATTCATACTACAATAAAAAACATAAGTGGAATGGTATTTGTAAGAATTAAAGATAGGATCCTTGAACAAACAATGGAACTAAATAACTATTATTACCCATTAATAAATTCGAAAAGTAATAAGATATTTTGCTGTATAGATATTAGAAGGCAACCGCATGAACCTAAACCAATACCGAAAGGCACAGCTAATGATAATGGAGCAGCAGCAGCGAATGAGCCTAAATCAGCACCAATTGACAATGGAGCAGCTTCGAATGAAGATGAACTAGTAATGAAAGGAGCAGCTCCGGAATGAAGCACTACTAATGAAATGGAGCACCTCCACATGGTGCTGGAACTTGGTACTGGTTGTGGTACTGGAAATGGAGTGGAATTGACTCTACTCTTTTTGGACTGGAGTGGTACAAATGGCCTTCGTGGAACTGAAACTGGAGTTTGGTACTGCGAATATATGGTATGGTTGTCTTGGTATGGGTATTTTCTTTAAAAAATATTAATAAAATGAAATTTATCAATTAAATGAATTAATATAAAATAAATTTTTTAGTTTACCTGGATATGGTCTTGGGAATCGGTACTCGTATGGTACTTGATAGTGTTCAACAAATGGGTATGGTGTGGAACTTTATTGGAAACTGGTACTCTGATACTGGTACTTTGGAACTGGTTGGGTTGGAACAGCCTGTTGGAACTGGCACTGTGAACTTGGTTCTGACTTCATGGTATGATTTGAGCTTGTTGTACTGGTTCTGTATGGGAAACCTAAAACATGGTACTGGACACTGGTCGTAGCTGGTACTGGTAATTGATAGTGGGGGACTGGTACTGGAGTTGGAACCTGGTATGGTACTTGTACTGGTTATGATTGGTACTGGTTCTGGAACTGGAGTTGGTACTGGTTGTGGGAACGTTGGTGTGGAATTCTAACTGGAACTGGTACTGGTTGTGGTACTGGGACTGATACTGGGTATGGTTGTGGTGGTGGTGGTGGTGGGGTGGTGGTGCACAACATGAACCGTATTGTGAACCTTTAACATATTTTTTTATTAGTTTAAAATAAATTTATAATTTTATACATTGGTGTTGATTAAACTATCCTTTTTTTTCAAATAAATCAAATTAAGTGATTTCTTTACTTATTTAAAAGATATGATGACCAACATAATTTTTAATAAAAGGTTTATTTACCGGCTAATGAAAATGGAGTAGCTAATGAACTGAACATATTTGTTTGAGTTAAATATACTTTTGATTGATAAATTATTCAATTGATGATTTTTTACCAAAATATTCTCTAATTGATATATTATTCGTTTTCATTGTTGATATGATTTGTTTGTTAAATTTGCCAAATTAATTTTGCGAAAAACATATTGATGATGATGAATTAATGTTGAATGAATTGAATTTTGCACAAGATATGCCATTAATTTCTCATCATATTTATAAAATGATGCAAAATTTAGAGTAGAAAATTTGATCGCCTTCATTGTTTTTATTGTATTCGAAAAGAGTCATTCATTCAAGTCACTGTTTTGATTTAACCGGAAATCCATCATTTTACAAAACATGAACTGAAGCATAATAAAATTCTTACATATAAAATATGAAAGGTTTGTTGGTTAAAAAAATCATCAAATTTATTCTTACATTCAAAACAATCATAAACTAAAAAAGTCTTGTGGTTAATTTCGGTCATTCGTTGCTTCGCCATTGTCATATGTGATGCTTCATTTGCTGCTGCTCCATTAGCTATCAACAGTAATTTAAAAAAACGAATTTTCAAAAAAAAAATAAATACTGAAAAAATGCATTTTTTCAAGGTGGATTCAACTCATTCAGTCCATGTCAAGCTCCATGCAGGAGTACCAGTACCAGTACCAACACCAGTACAACTCCAGTACAGTACCACAACACGTAACTGTAAGAATCAAAAACAAAAAACAACATGAAAATAATTAACTTTAAATGTAAAATGGAATATTTTTTTTTATTAGATTCCAGTTCCAACCCCAAGCCCAAGGACCATTCCCAGTTCCAGTACCAACACCATGTCCACAACCATTCGCAGTACACAAAGAGTACCAGTACACAACCATCAGAGTACCAATCCCAGTTGCACAACCACAACAAGTACAAATTCCACAACAGTTCCACAAGTTGCAATTGTAAGTTCCCAGTTTCCCATTACCATACCAAGTACCACAACCAGTAGCTGGACCAACACCAGTTCAAATTCCAGTTAGAGTGACCAGTACCACAACCATACCCAGTTCCACAACCAGTACAAGTTCCAGTTTGCTGTTCCAATTCCAATCAGAATTAGAATTCCTAGACCAGTTCCAGTACCAGTTGAAGTACAATTCCAGTTAGAACTCCACAACCAGTAAGAGTACCATTACCAACTCCAGTACCAGTACCAGTAAGAGTACCAGTACCACAACCATGCCCTCAACCAGTACCACAACCAGTACCAGTTTCCAGTTCCAACTCCATGTCCACAACCAATTTCAGTTCCAGTCCAACTCCAGTTCAAACCTGTCCTCAACCATGGCTTCACATGTGGTGCTGCCTCATTCGGTAACTTTGGTTTCATTCTAAATTATTTTTGAATATGAAAATAATGATTTCATTTATTAGTCTTTAATACAAAAAAATAAAAACCTTTTTTTTAATAATCTCACCTCTAATTTTTATAAAACTAAATTTTAAAATCATTAAATTCGTTTTGTTTCATTTATTTTCAAAATTTAAATTTTTACCGCCATTTCATTTAAATTAAATTATAATTTTGAAATAAAAGTAAAATCTAAATCAAATCCCATAATCCATTTAAATCTAGTCGCTATTTAGAATATTTTCGAATATGTTTTAAAATCCAAAAAATTCAGTGATCATAGATCACATATTTTTCAAGCTCAAAGATAGGTGAACCCTAATCATCATGTGATCACATAATTTAAATTAAAAAAAAATATTCATCATTTCTTTAGTGTTTTTTTTCAAACAAAAAACAAAAGTGATCATTATTGACTTATGATGTACATATTATGATTTTTTTTTGTAAAATTGCTAAAATTAATGATAAACTAATAAAATTGAATAGTGTAAGTGTTAATTAGAGCTTGAAAAAATGTTCATTTGGAACCTATTAAAAACCATCGGAAGACGCTGAAAAACGTGTTGATGCTCTGTTAAGAAAAAAAAAAACAAATGAGAAAGGTATTTGCAATGTGAAGTGTGAAATCTTTAGGCATTTGAAAGTTTGCAATAAATGAGTTTGGACTTTCGGCTCACATGAGAAAATCATACGAATAAGAGACAAAAAGAAAATAATACTTTAATTTAATTTGAAATTGACATTTTTTATTTCAAAAATTTTTCTTTAGTGTTTGTTAAAAAAATTTATTTTATTGATCACAAAATTTAAGTGGTCAAAATTTGTGATCTTAAACTGCAAAGGTGATCACATAACCTGTTTTAGTAATTTAAATCAGAAATGTATGATCAAATACTCGACTATCGCAATCTTTCGACTTTAAATTTTAAAATTAAACATGGACTTTTATTTAATCAGATCTGAATGGGTGGGTCCAAAAAAAAACTTACTCTTTAACACAAAGAATAAGGATTATTTTCACAATTTTTTTTTTGATGAGCTGTTTGAACCATGATGGTTTTCAGCATATTTATTGGAGTAAATAACAAATAAAAAAAAGCAACTTAAAAAAAAAAACAAAACAAAAAATAGATTAAATCTTTGGACAGTGAATAAAAAAATGCTTAAAGGGAATGTAAAGAAAAATATAATAAAGTAAAACAATGGATGTTGAAATAAATTAATTCGATTAAAACTTGAAGTTTATTTTTAAACGGGCAAAATAATGTTTTAGAGTTCAAGTTTCGACCTTTGCATAAACGTAGATACTCCTTGAATGAGTCGGTTATTAGCGGATTCTTTGAGGTAAGGGATTATTTCAAATAAGAAAAACGATAACGAGTGAATCTATCGACAACGTAACCACTTTTGCTAGCTAATGAAGAACCGAGATTTTAGTGAATCGTGGTTTTACGGAAAAATTATTCTGAAAGCCGTATTTTGAATTTTTGAATGTTGTAAAAATTTGTCGTGAGACAGCGGGCGATAAAATAGCCGAGTAATCAAAAATAGAACATAAGAGAAACATAAATAATAACCAAAGACTCCAACTTCCAAGTTTTTTGAAAAGGATTTTAATAATGATATTGAATCGTTTAGAACACGAGTCGACTTATTTTCTCGATTTGGGTTTTGAAAGTGGGTTTAGAATCAAAGTGGCCCCCTTGGAACACAGCTTCAATTGGATATACATTACGATAAACAGACTTGAAGAGAATGACTGGAGCAATCAACATCTCTCGAGATTGTCTTAGTTCGTAAATAGAATTTTAAGGTTATCAGGAAGTAAATGTAGACATGGATCATGTCATTTTCGATGGTAAATTTTTGTTTAAAATTGAGCAGGCTTCGCATTTGTTAGTTTAGTTGGCCACATTTCACGACAAAAAATACAATAAAATATTATAATCTCTAATATTTGCATGATTGAAATTCTTTGGCTTTTCTTTTGATGGTTGTTTCGTCTAAAATTCCATTTATGGAACAATTAAATGCCTTATGAATTCTTCTTTAGTGATAGAACCTGGGTAAGATTTTTCGATTGATTGAATCTAGTGTAGCTATGAATGGTCGTTCAGGCTCTATGTATCGTTGTGTTTTTGACATGAAAAACTTTTTGAAGAACGATTTCCTTCTAAATTACATTTTGGATTAAACCAAAGGTAAAATTGGACGTAGTTGGAGCTGGTATTAATGTAGCAGTGATTGATGGCGAAGCAATTTCCTTCAAAATTTAACTCTTAATAAAAAATTAGTTTAATAAATTTACGAGTTGAATAGTACGAATAGTAAGAGTACCTAACGAGTTGAATCTATCGACAACGTAACCCACTTTTGCTAGTTAATGAAGAACCGAGATTTTAGTGAATCGTGGTTTACGGAAAATTCTGAAATGTTTTGGACATATTTTCAGCAAAAGCTTGAGATTTACCCAGCTCAATCAAAAAAAAAAAAATTATTTCACATTTCTATTAAACCAAATTATTTTTTTTAAAATGAAAATAAAATGTTCTTTTTTACATATTTAGATTTTATTAAAGTAAAAAGATTAGAGACTAAATAGGAACTATTAATTGCTTGAACGATTTTTTCTTCGGGAAAAATTGAGATTTTATAACGCTAAAAACGAAGTCACCAAAGTACGTGTTGTTATTACGTATAGAGATACTAATGTTTATAATAATCCAATCAGTCATTTGAAAAATTTTTATTTTATATACTCAATTAAATCGTCGAACTTATTTTCAAAATTTGAATTTATCGAGATTTATTTAGAGACTGAAGTGTCTTGAAGTCTTAAGTTTCATCGCTTTCAGTCGACTACTGTGAATCGGAAGGCTCGGGAAGCCGAAAAAGAACTCACGCTCGAAAAGCTAATTAAGAATGGTAGACTAGATGAGTCAATTAGTACTCATATGAAAGATTAAAAAAAGTTTAACGAAAAAAAGTTTGATCCAAAAAGAAGTAGCGGTGGTCGAAGTTATGGTAGAGGCGATGGTAGATCATCAAGTTCAAGAGGGTGGAGTAAAGGTGTTAATCCTATGTGTGGACTCAAGTACCCTCATGAGAAGATATGTCGAACAAAAAGGCAAAAATGCAGGAAGTGTCGCAAGTTTGATCATTTTAAATGTGTTTTTTTAAGAGTGCTAATAATGTACATAAGATTGTTGAAGAGTCAAGCTTGTCTGAGTCTTCGACTCTTAAACTTACCAACAGTCAAGCTTGTCTGAGTCTTGTCTGAGAAACTTGAATTTAATCTAAAACTTTATAAACTAAGTACAAAGCTATATGGATACTGTAAAGATGAGAATGTTGGTACTGTTGGTAAGTTTAAGACCCGTGTAAAATATGGTACTCAGTACAAGTCAGTTGGGTTTGTGGTAACACAGGGTAACTATGGTAATTTAGTTAAAGAACATCAGTAGAGTTGAGTATTATGTCGAAGATAAATACGATTGGCAAAAAATATGTGAATTCTGAGATGGAACAATCGTCGCGTAAATATCCAACACTGTTTTTAGGTAAAATTCGTATGCTCAAATATTATGAAGTACAGTTGCACATTAATGAGAACATTAAACCTGCGCAACAAAAACTGAGACCGGTACCGTTTCACATGAGGCCTATAGTTCAGTCAGAAATTTTGAAGATGAAAGAGGAGGATCTCATTGAGCCTGTCAGTTGTCCGATTACATGGATCTCACCGATAATAACAGTATCAAAGCAAGATAGACCAACCCAATTAAAAAAAAATTCAATAAATTTTCAAGAATTTAGCAAGAATTTGTTATCGATAAATATTCATTAAAATTGAAACCGGGTTATCGATTTTTTATCGCTTTCTGTTTCTCGAGAAATTATCGAATATTTCTTGCAACTTTCTCAATGCTAAATTACGCTGGATTTTCATGTCAAAAATGACATACGTACTTATGGAAGATTAAAGCATGTAAAACATTTTGATGTTCGAATCTACTTTAAGTTCGTATGTCATGATTGACTGGAGAATCCTGCGTCATTTAGCATTGAGAAAGTTGCAATTTATAAGTAAAAAAAAGACTTTTAAGTCATAATTTTTAAAAAGCAAGCTAAGATTTTATATTGTTCGTTTCTTAAATGATCCTCTACTGATTTGGAATTCTTAAGTTGCTGGCGAACTGTTATTGTGCGTTTAATATTCTCTCAACTGGATGTTAGGTTCGATTCAAACAAATAGGGACTAATACAAAAGGATTGTCTTTAGATCAGACGTCAAATTGTGTTTGTTGGCAACCAGACCGTCTTGCAACACTACACTCAAATGGGCCAGACATCAATTTTTGAACGAGAAATACAAGAGCTAAAGTAGTGGCGGCTCGGGAATCATTTGTTGATCCTGCAAAATCTCTGTCAAAGGTTAAAAACGTAGATGTTTTAAAAAAATTTTAGGATAATATTACCGTAAATTCTCGTTCAATGTTACATGTAACTAAACCTGAAACTCGGCTTTTGTTCTTTTTTCTGATGGTTAAAAAAGAAAATTAGTCAATAAGAAAAAAAAACTAAAGCCGAGTTTCAGGTTTAGTTACATGTAACATTGAACGAGAAATTACGGTAATGATCAAAACGGAACTGGCTTACTTAGACTGAAAAACTCTTCAGTAACATAGAACGAATGTTTATTGAAAGCAGATTAGTTAACCTAGGCATAAAAAACGTTTTTTTTTGAAAAAAAATGTTAATGTTTTTTAATTTGTTTGATAAAAAAAATGTCTCTTTTTTTAAATTGAAATATTTTTGTATAATTTAAATAAAATAATATTATCTGTGTTTGTAATAGGGAGGAGTTTTAAAAATTGATAATTTTTTTTTGTGAAACATTTAAAAAAAATTTCGAAAAAATAAATTCAAAGCGTGCTGCGACAGCTACTCAATTTAAAAATTAAACAAACCTATCAATATGTTAAACATAAATGATCAAGGCGGTCTTTTTAATTTGTTGAAATTAGATGAAAATTTAACTTAGGAAAGTGTGAGAAACTTTTAAAAAAAGCTTTGATAATATAAGTGAGTATAAAGGATAGAAAGATGTAAGCTTTTTTTTTTATTAATTTTCGAAAACCACCACTCTTACCAGCTCTTACATTACAAATTTAAATAAAAGACCACTGTCCCTAAGTTTTTTTGGACTTCCGTGAGTAATTTAAAAATTCATTTACTTATTTAATCAAGGGAAAAACAATGGAATGATGCTGAAAATTTTTTTAAAGACCGACCATACTTCGGTAAATGAGTTTTCGATAATTTTTGGATTTTTTCTCGAGAATCATTTATCGTTTTTAAAACTATTAAAACTTTCTCGATAAATTATCGATAAAATTTCGATAATTTAAAAATTTATCGATAATTATCGTTTTTTTATCGAGAAGACTTTTAGTTGGGTAAATGAAGTACGCATACAGTCGACTCGCGATAATCCGTATACAAAAAGCCCTAGAAAATTGTTGTACGGATTAAAATCTACGGATAATCAAATACATGTTATAGCATCGTAAAGGGCTCCGAGCCCGGGTATTTCGGTTCGGATGTCAAATTATTCGGATTAAACTGTATACGGATTATCGAGAGTCGACTGTATACACATATATGGGAGAAATGAACAAAGCAATTTTGAGGATGCGAAATTCTTTTCCAACAATTAAAGATCTAGTTGTGAAGTTGAATGGACCATAGTTTATCTCAAAGTTCGATTTAAAATCTGGCTAAATCAGTTAAAACTTCAACAAGCGTCTAGGTATATAACTGCTTTTTGTACTCACATGAGTGTTTTCCAATACAAGCGGCTCAATTTCGGTATAAATGCTGCGTCTGAAATCTTAAAAAAGGTAATAGAGCAAATGCTGCAAGATTTAGAAGGCGTCACAAATTGTAGTGATAACACTATTGTGTTCGGTACAACCCAGAAAGAGCATGACAGACGACTTGAGGCTTTTTTGAGAAGGCTAAATGATTCTGGTTTGACTGTCAATCAATCGAAATGTGAGTTTGGAAAGCAAAGTTTGAGGTTCTTTGGCCTTCAATTCTCAGACAAGGGTGTCTAAATTGATGTCAAAAAGTGCGATGCACTTCTCAAAGCCAAGGCTCCTAAAACAGTTGGGTAAGTAAGAAATTTTGCTCGGTTTGGCAAACTACTGTTTTTGTTTTATTCCAGACTATGCTATAGTTACTGAACCGTTAAGACAGCTCACTAAGAAGGGTTTGAAGCGGAGCTGGGATGATAAGCATGAAAAAGCTCTGGAACAAATGAAGAAGGTTCTTTGTACCGATGCTTTAAACTATTTTGATCCTAATTTACGAACAGAAATAACTGTTGACGCTTGTCCAGTTGGAATAGCAGCTGTTCTATGTCAGTATGATCCTGAGCGACCAAATGAGAAAGGAGTCGTAATGTATGCGAGTCGTGGTTTGACAAAAGTAGAGCAAAAGTATGGACAAGTTTAGCGTGAAGCTTTGGCTGTTGTTTGAGCCTTTGAGATGTTCCACTTATACATATATGCCAAAAGGTTCGACAATATCACCGACAATAAGGCCGTGGAACTTATTTTTGGTAATGTCCACACTAAGCCCAAGGCCAGGATCGAAAGATGGTGTTTAAGACTGTTGCCGTAGAGAGTTTTGAAAGGGTAAAGTCTGAAATCTCAATTTCAAAAGATGGGTTCATTTTAAGAAGAGATCGAATAGTAATTCCGGAAGTGTATTAAAAGAGAGTAATAAAAATTGCCCATAGTCATTGGTCATATGAGAATAGTTGAAACAAAACACATGGTCCGAAGTAATGTAAAGTACCCGAAGGTTGATAAACAGGTTGAAGATCTTGTTCGAGATTGTCATAAATTTCATATAAATACAGATTCGACTAAATTTGAGCCAAGTTGCACTTCAGAAATGCCAGATGGTCCTTGAGTCCTGGTAAGTTGCGATTTTTATGGTTAACTTAAGTGCCGAAAATTTTTGTTGGTGCTTGTTTGTGAGGATGCTAGGTACCTTTTAGTGAGAGTTATCTCTAGCACAAGTGCTGTGATTGGAATGTTAAATGATTTTTTTTTAGGTATTTGGGATGCCGGATTCTTCTAAATCCGACAACAGTCCTCCTTTTAGTTCATATAAGTTCAGTTTGCGCTTGAACAAGGGTTTAAACATAAAAGAAAAATGGCACTATCCAACTTAAGAGAATAACATATCTGTGAATGAAAGAAAAATTTACGTCGAATAGTTTCTGAGAATTTTTTTTATGAGAAAAAATTTCTGATAATTCTTTACGTAAAGAAGATATATACGAAATGATTCGGATCAATCACTGCTATTTTTCTGTTAATTTTTCACAGATTTACTTTTTCAATTAACTTTTTCACTTAAATATTTTTCAATTAAAAATTTTCTTTTTACACAGATCTTATCCTCAGAAATGTTTTTCCCTTAAGTTGGATAATCCCAGAAAATTCCTTTTTGGCCAAGATCGAATGGGATGTGTGAACGCTTTATGTGCGACTTTGGTAAGGTAATGCGTAATTTATCTACGTCACAAAACGATTGGGAGACTGAACTGGTCGAATTTCTCCGCAATCATCGATATATACTCCTCACGCAACTACTGGGGTTCCTCCAAACAAGTTAATGTTTCAGTACGATTCAAGGACCTCGAAAATACCTGTTTCGAACGCCCATGTTCCAAATAATCAAATGGTTCATCAAAAAACAAGACTGCTAGATGCCAAAGCTAAGACTAAAATGAAGTCTTTCAATGATAGTAAGTTAAAAGCCAAGACTAGTAAAGATAATAAACTAATAAAGATTTGAGTTTAGATGATAGTCAAAGCCTGTATTACACTAGTGTGTTGGAAGACGATGAGATTAAAGATGGGACTGAATCTGAGTTAAATGATGATTTGAATGATGATATTGGGTCTGTGTCAAATGTTAATTCAAGTGATGAGGTTGAAAAAGACAAAGAGGGAGGAGAAGAAGTGACTGAAGGAGAAGAACAAGTGAAAGACACAAGACCGAAACGTGCCACAAGGAAACCTGACTGGTATGGACAACCGTTTCAACATGGAACAGTTGAGAATGCGAAACGATGATCGAATTTTATTTATACTTTTTATTAAATTTAATTTGTACCCAGTCACTTAGTGTAGTAAGTTTAAACCATAGGTTTAAATTAAAAAAATCAGGGGAAGATGAAGTGTCTTGAAGTCTTAAAATACATGCTCATGATGAATGCATGATGCATGTATTTTATTTTAGACTTTGGACGTCCTATCCTTAATCTAAAATAAAAATAAAAATCAACAAACAAAAATCAACTTATTTGCACACGGCACTAAGCGTCTTTATTTTTAATGTTATATTTATTTGTTTATTTCTTGACTTTCATTATTATTTATTGTTTTATTTTACTTGCTTCTTATTTAATCTATTGGCTCAGAGTGGCCACTTTAATATTTAAGATTTAATAAAACTATTTTACAAGTATTCATTATTTTGTTCAATACCTTAGAATCTAAGGATATTTCAGAGACCAAGAGACTTTTGAGCTTTTCTTGTTTCTCTCTAAATATTAAAAGATATTAATAGGGCTTATGTTAAATGATCATCATGGTTCATAATCATCACTGACAACTTAAAAATCATACTAATGTCAGAAAAACATTTAATGTATTTTGTTAAGAATTAAAGATAGGAACAACAATCGAATTGAACAAATAAACATTTATTTATTAACCATTAATAAATTCGAAAAAGTAATAAGATATTTTTTTGCTTTATAAGATTATTTAGAAGGCACCGCATGAACCTGAACCTATACCGAATGAAGCACCAGCTAATGATAATGGAGCAGCAGCAGCGAATGAGCCTAAATCAGCACCAATTGACAATGGAGCAGCTTCGAATGAAGCACTAGCTAATGATAATGGAGCAGCTCCGAATGAAGCACTAGCTAATGATAATGGAGCAGCTCCGAATGAAGCACTAGCTAATGATAATGGAGCACCTCCACATGGTGAAACTGGAACTGGTACTGGTTGTGGTACTGGAACTGGAGTTGGAATTGATACTCTTTGTGGAACTGGAGTTGGTACTGGATATCTTAGTGGAACTGAAACTGGAGTTGGTACTGGATATTGTTGTGGTACTGGTTGTCTAACTGGTACTGGGTATCTTTCAGGGACTATTTAAATATTGATAAATTGAAATTTTATCAATTAAACGAATTAATATAAAATAAATTTTTAGTTTACCTGGATATGGTCTCGGGACTGGTACTCTGTATGGTACTTGATAGTGTTCAACAACTGGGTATGGTTGTGGAACTGGAATTCTTACTGGTACTCTGACTGGTACTGGAGTTGGAACTGGTGTTGGTACTGGAACAGCCTGTGGAACTGGTACTCTGATTGGTACTTGAACAGTTTGAGCTTGTGGTACTGGTTCTTGGTATGGGATTCTAACTGGTACTGGTACTCCTACTGGAACTCTGTATGGAACTGGTACTGGACATGGTTGTGGTACTGGTATTGGAGTTGGGACTGGTACTGGTCTTGGTACTGGAACTCTGATTGGTACTTGTACTGGTCGTGGAACTGGAGTTGGTACTGGTTGTGGAACGTGGTGTGGAATTCTAACTGGAACTGGTACTGGTTGTGGTACTGGGACTGATACTGGGTATGGTTGTGGTGGTGGTGGTGGTGGTGGGGCACAACATGAACCGTATTGTGAACCTTTAACATATTTTTTATTTAGTTTAAAATAAATTTAAAATTTTATAAATTGGTGTTGATTAAACCTATCCTTTTTTTTCAAAATTAAATCAAATTAAGTGATTTCTTTACTTATTTAAAAGATTTGATGACCAACATAATTTTTAATAAAAGGTTTTTACCGGCTAATGAAAATGGAGTAGCTAATGAACTGAACATATTTGTTTGAGTTAAATATACTTTGATTTGATAAATTATTCAAATTGATGATTTTTTACCAAAATATTCTCTCTAATTTATATTATTCGTTTCTCATGGTTGATATGATTTTTTTGTTAAATTTGCCAAATTAATTTTGCGAAACATATTGATGATGATGAATTGAATGTTGAATGATGATTTTTGCACAAGATATGCCATTTAATTTTCATCATATTTATAAAAAAATGATGCAAAATTTAGAGTAGAAAATTTGATCGCCTTCATTGTTTTTATTGTATTCGAAAAGAGCATTCATTCAAGTCACTGTTTTTGATTTTAACGGAAATCCATCATTTTACAAACATGAACTGAAGCATAAAATTCTTACATATAAATATGAAAGGTTTTTGGTTAAAAAAAATCATCAAATTTTATTCTTACATTCAAAACAATCATAAACTAAAATGTCTTGTGGTAATTTCGGCTCATTCGTTGCTTCGCCATTGTCATATGGTGATGCTTCATTCGCTGCTGCTCCATTAGCTATCAACAGTAATTTAAAAAAAGAATTTTCAAATAAAAATAAATACTGAAAAAATGCATTTTTCAAGGTGGATTCAACTCATACAGTCCATGTCAAGCTCCATGCAGAGTACCAGTACCAGTACCAACACCAGTACCAACTCCAGTACCAGTACCACAACACGTAACTGTAAGAATCAAAAACAAAAACAACATGAATATAATTAACTTTAAATGTAAAATGGAATATTTTTTTTTATTAGATTCCAGTTCCAACCCCAAGCCCAAGACCATTCCCAGTTCCAGTACCAACACCATGTCCACAACCATTCGCAGTACCACAAAGAGTACCAGTACCACAACCATTCAGAGTACCAATCCCAGTTCCACAACCACAACAAGTACAAATTCCACAACCAGTCCCACAAGTTGTAAGAATCCCAGTTCCATTACCATACCAAGTACCACAACCAGTAGCTGTACCAACACCAGTTCAAATTCCAGTTAGAGTACCAGTACCACAACCATACCCAGTTCCACAACCAGTACCAGTTCCAGTTGCTGTTCCAATTCCAATCAGAATCAGAATTCCAAGACCAGTTCCAGTACCAGTTGAAGTACCAATTCCAGTTAGAACTCCACAACCAGTTCAAGTACCATTACCAACTCCAGTACCAGTACCAGTAAGAGTACCAGTACCACAACCATGTCCTCAACCAGTACCACAACCAGTACCAGTTCCAGTTCCAACTCCATGTCCACAACCAATTTCAGTTCCAGTCCCAACCCCAGTTCAAACCTGTCCTCAACCATGTGCTTCACCATGTGGTGCTGCCTCATTCGGTAACTTCGGTTCATTCTAAACCTTTAATTTAAAACAAAAATAATTTGTTATATAATTTCCTTAATTACTCAAAAATAAGAAATGTTTTAATAAATCTTATTTTTAAAAGACTTGTGCCTTATTAAAATTAATTATATCAGAAAATCCTGGTATTTTCGATGTCAGATCATCACTAAACTTCTTTAACTTTAATGATGATGACACAAGCAATTTTAAATTAAAATGATTCAAAGACACAACACTTAACTTCACCTTAAAAAAAAATTGTTGACATGTTAAATAAAATCACGGGACCTACGCGTACACAGTTAACTTAAAATATAAAAACTTAAAACATAAAACAATAAAACATAACATAGGAAATCTTTTTTTTTTTAAAATTTAAATAGGAAATTTTAACCATGACCCTTAAAATCTATTCAGACCCTTCATCTGCTTCTAATCCAGAACTTTTTTACACAAATCATGTCTCAATTAATTGGACCATTGATTTCGAACGTCAAATTCTAGCTGGTCATTGTATTTTACACTTTTTGTCTAACACTCAAAAGGCCACACCCTTGGATTTAATTGTAATCTTCTAAATTAACCCTTGAGCCCATCTTAAAATTAAAATTTTTATTTTCCGAAGATTTTGGATACAAGAGAGCTCAACGTTAAGAGTGTTTCAAACGATGAAACGAGTCTTGACTTTGAGTTTGGTGAAGGGAACTTCGCTGGACGACCCTTAAAAATTTCTCTATCCAAAGTCCAAAACTTAGAAACCCTTAAGTAAGAAACAATGAGACGGATTTGATAAAACCCTAAGCTAAGTTTTAAATCATTTTTTTTAAAAAGGGACTTAAAAATCAGAATTGATTACGAAACAAGTCCGAACGCAAGTGCCTTACAATGGTTCGAACCAAAAACAACACTTGGTAAAAAATACCCTTACCTGTTCTCTCAATGTCAAGCTATACATGCTCGTAGTATCCTTCCGTGTCAAGACACACCAATGGTCAAATTCACTTATGACGCAAGTGTAAGTGTTATAAAACCCCTAACTGTTTTAATGAGTGCAATTAACACTGAGACCAAAGAAAATGGTGATTTGATTGAATACAAATTTTTACAAAAAATTAAAATCCCGAGTTATTTGATCGCTTTGGTCTCAGGTGACTTGGTAAGTCAAGAGTTAGGACCTAGAAGTCGAGTTTGGACCGAGAAAGAAATGATTGAAAAATGTGCTTGGGAGTTTAGTGATGTTGAACAAATGTTATCCGAAGCCGAGTCTTTAGCTGGTGAATACGTTTGGGGTCGGTATGATATTTTAGTTTTACCACCTACTTTTCCGTACGGCGGTATGGAAAACCCATGTCTAACTTTTGTAACCCCAACTCTAATTGCTGGTGATCGTTCACTAGTCTCTGTGATCCAACACGAAATAGCTCATTCATGGACCGGAAATTTGGTAACAAACTGTAGTTGGGAACATTTTTGGTTAAACGAAGGGTTCACACGATTTTTAGAAAATAAATTAGTTGGTATAAATCAGAAGAGTGAGTTGTACCGTCAATTTGAATGTATCGACGGATGGAGAAGTTTAATAGAAGCAGTCAAAGATTTTGGTGATCAAAGTCCATTGACCCAATTGGTCTCAGACTTGAAAGGAGTCGATCCAGACGATGCCTTCTCGTCTATACCTTACGAAAAAGGCCATTCAATGTTGTTTTATTTAGAACAGTTACTAGGAGGAGTTGGT
The DNA here is from genome assembly GCA_022207745.1 of Brachionus rubens. Classification (NCBI taxonomy): domain Eukaryota; kingdom Metazoa; phylum Rotifera; class Eurotatoria; order Ploima; family Brachionidae; genus Brachionus; species Brachionus rubens. The sequence goes on along the minus strand of JAJVHD010000045.1, from coordinate 620,323 downwards.
AAGTCAAGAAAACTTGAGAAAAGGGTTTAAAGTTAATTTTTTTCCATTTAAAAGAGGTTTTTAACAAATATTTGAGGGCTCATATCGATAAATTTAAGGGCCTATCGATCGATACAAATGATTGGAAAAATTTTTTGTATGAATTTTTCAGTGATAAGGTAACCCTCCTCTTGTGGTCGACTCCCTATGTATTTTTTTTATTTTTAAGAAAGAGTTATTGGACACAGTTGATTGGAAAACCTGGTTGCACTTACCAGGTATGCCTCCAGTGACATTACAATTTGATGAGACACTAGCCAATCAAATAAAAGAATTAGCTGATCGTTTACTAACCCAAGAAATAATATCACGTGATCCAATGTTTGATCAATTTTCAAGTAATCAAAAACGTGAGCTTTTGAGTCAACTTTTGAACAAAGAGTCTTTGAGTTGTCACAAAATCGAGTCTTTAAACGAACATTACAAATTTGGTGAGACTCATAATTCAGAAATTTTGTTCCGTTGGTTAAGACTTGGTATCAAAGCCAAATGGGAACCAATTGTTGAGCCAGCTCTTAAATTTGTAACAGATCAAGGTCGTATGAAGTTTACAAGACCTGTTTACAAGTAAATTTTTTACAAATAATATAAATTTATGGATTAATGTTTTTTTGTTAAAAAAGGGATTTGTATGCATGGGAATTTTCGAAGCAAAAAGCAATTGATAATTTTCTTAGACAACGCGATTTTATGCACAAAACAACAGCTAGTCTTGTAGCTAAAGATTTAAATTTGAACTAAATATTTTACACGATTAACTTTTTATTTTTTATGAAATAAACTTTTTCAGTATTATCTAAGTTAAAATCATCATCATCATCGGTGTTTTTTTTTTTGTTTTAGTTCGTCTAAATTCACGAGACGATTTCTTACAAGAACAGGTATCGCATGAAATGAAGATAAAAAAAAATAATGAGACCAATCTATGGAAAACCTTGTGGTCTAGCATCAAATCGATCAATTTTCCATTTATCTGGGGGTAAAAATGTTGTTACAGTGTCCCAATTAAGGAAGAAATAAAAGGGTCAAAAACATGATTTCGAGGTTTCTGGTATGGGGATTTTTTTTCCCCATTGACAATGGTCCCAGCGTCAATGGTAGCTTTTTAGCTTTCAGAAAATATCTTAACATCAATTATTCAATTATTGACATTTGGCTGAAAAAAGCCGAGGAGTAGGGGTAAAATTTTTGATTTTTTACTCCCATGAAAAAATTGATTTTCTTGAGTTTTCGAAGTCGTAGAACACGATAACAATATCTGAAATAACAAATTCAGATTGTGTGGACATTTTGAATTTAATGAACCTTAGATGCATGCATGTTTTTCACATAAGCTCCTTCTATTATTTTTCTAGGGAATTTCTAAGTTTTAAAGAATACCGAGTTTTAGTGTAGTTGAGATAGTGTTATAAAAGACTCTTGTACGCTTCAGACTCATGAAACTCAGGTGGTCAATTTTTATGAATACCGAACCAGTGTGCCTAACGTCACCTGACAACCTGTGGTTGTAGTTCGAATGTCATTAAGAGTAAACTCTTAAGCTTTTGAAAGTTAAAGTGATCATCAATCTGTTGTTCAAGAAATTTTTGAAATATACAATTGATGATTTAATTTAACAACTCAGTTATTTTTTTAATTTTATAAACACAATTAACTTAAGCTTTTATTTTTTTAAAATAAACTTATTAAACACATTTTCAAGGATTATAGACGTTCTATCTCAAATTTCCACAAATATTTTGAAAATTACTTTATTTTTTTCGTTACTAAGAGTTACACTCTTAGTTTTTTTTTTTTTTTCGACAAATAATGAACCTGAAACGAAAAACGAATGATTACTTAATTTGTTATTTCAGTTTCCATGGGGGTTTTTTGAAAATTTAATTTTTTTCAAGAAAAAAAAACACTAAACATTATAAATTTTTTGCCTTTTTTTAATTTTTTTTATAAACATTTTCTTTTGTTTTTGAAAAAAAATATAGAATGTCTTACCTTAGCTCGAGATCCTGGTCGGGTAAATATGAACGAAATAACCAAATGGCTGATGAAATAATCGCCCGTGCTGGTCCTGGCAACGTTTATTACCGCCCTGGTTACGACACTGAGGTTTCAAATGTTACCAAATACACTACTGAAATAACCCATTTGCCGGCTTCTGTTAGCAGTGTACAGTATAAAATCAATGATGATCCCGATCCAGTTCGTATTGTCCGACCGACACAACCAGTTACCTTACGTCAAGATGTACGAGTTCGTTATTTGGATCCACCGACTCCGCCAACACCAGCGCCAATTATTATCAAAGAAAGACAATTGACACCGGCTCCACCAGCGCCACCGATTTATATACGTCAACATGCTCCTGCTCCACCGACTCCACCGCCGCTTGTAATCCGAGAACGACCTCCAACACCACCAAGAATGCCTGATCCGGTTACGATTGAAAAAATTATACCAGCACCAAGTCCACCACCGAGACAAGTTATAATTGAAAGAATACCGGCGCCAGAGAAACCAAGAGAAGTCATTTATGAGGTAATTTTTCGGCTTCTAGATTATTTTTAATCAGCTGATAAGAGTTTCTTACGTAATTAAATGAGGTAAACAGCCTCCGGTAATTTTTAATTTTCTTATAATTTCGCTTTAAGCAATTTGAAATATTATTCAAGGGGTTTCCTGAAGCATTTTTTGCTTTATATTCCCGCTAAAAGGGGTCTTAATATTTTTTTATAAATTTTTTTCTTAGAAATGGCTTCCGTATCAACCAATCCAAGATAGACAAGTTATTGTCGAACGTGGTCGAATCTATCCAAAACAACCAGCGCCAAAGAACGTTATCATCGATTACGAAAACCCAAGAGTTCAGATTGATAGACGCGTATACGACGAAGGTATTATTAAAATCAACGATCCTAATGGCTACACTACAGCTAGACCTAATGGTGAGCTAAGAGTAGTCAATCGTATAAACGATATGCCAATACCAAATTACGCAAGTCGTAGTACTGTTGTCTATCAACCAGAATGGTCATATGTACGCCCAAAAACCCCGCAACCAATAACCCATGTCTCTTTAAATGATTTGAGTAGGTCAAGACCAAAATCTAGTTATGTAAATTCGCCTATCAAGGGGCCATACACATATGCAGGTCCATGGAATACGACTTATAAATCATCGTATACTGGACGTGGTTTTAATAGATTATAAAAAAAATATTTTGAACATTTATAAAGATTTATAAAGATTTTTTTTTGAATAAAAAAGACCATGTGTTTTGAAATCCTAATAACTTTAGAAGTATTAGTGTTAGTTTTTTTTAAAGGAAAAGGAAAAAAAATATTTTTTTTTTCGAGGACCCTATTTTTTTAAAAGAATCTTCGTTGGTTAAGATTCTTTTAATTCGGATTTAAAAAAGGGATACTCACATTAATTTATATTTCAATAAATTTAAATTTTTCAAATTTTGTATTTTATGTGTTCAAATGCACAAAGCTTTGCTTTTAATTTTGCACTTATTATTAAAAATAACACCAAGTCTAGTCCAAAGTGTAATTTTGGTTTTGTAATTTTTGAAAACGAATTAAAGCGGCAATGGCAAGATATAAAAGAAACTAAACTTTCTCGCTATATTATAACACCGGCTTCTCAATAAATTGGTCTTGTCATCTGTCATCACTGTGGGACGTTCATCTTAAACAGCGTCCTTCATCGGAGCCAATGCTGCGAACTCGACAACTATTTAGATTTAGCTTGGAACCACAAACCAAGCGTATTCTACACACTGTAGAATACTTAACTTTATCACTAGGACCACACCTATTGCTAAATGGGTCTGCTCAGCAGAACGGGTGCAAGAGCTTGTTTTACAGCAGACTCTGCTCCTCGAACCACAACAAACCCAAAAGATTCAATTAATTGATATTTAAACAAGCTACCGATTGATACCCTAAAAGAAGACTTGGCAGATATTTATATCCATTTTTAATGATACGGTTCAGAAAGACCCGTCGGGCTAAGCAATTATCGAATTAAAAATAAATAAATTGATTTTTAAAAGAACTTTATTATCAAAATTTTCAAAAATTTTAAATTTTTCACCCTTTTATCTTTTGTTTCCATTGAACTAATCGTTGGGCTTTAATATATATTCAAACGAAACTTCTTCATCTGATGGATGAAGTATCCAAAAAGCATCAAATTCCCATCGATTTGATTCAAAACTTGCTTCATTCGTGAATTTTAAATCATTTGTAAGATATTTTCCATTAGCTCTATTTCGAATTCTAAAATACCCCTTGTACATCGGATCTAATTCCCATACTTGGTTTTCTTTACCACTTTTTGTGCTCTTGACTACCACATCATTTTCATTTGATTCCAAATATAAACTCTTGTCTTTAATGAAGAACCCTTGACACGATGTGTACGATCTCGTTTTATTATAGAACCAAGATTTTTCAAAATTTTTATCTGTTATATTATAAACAAGTGAAACATCAGGAAACCGAATCGGTGCCACTGCAGAAGTACAATTTTCTCTTGAAAACATGACGACACATTTATTGTTTCGTTTAATCGATGAAACTCTATTCCACCAGAATTTAGGCAACTGTCTACATATACGATCCATTGGAACAATGTCAATACTTGAGCCTTTATAATCCTTTTTATCATAGAGAGTTATTTTTGAACTCAAGTCAGCTTTAAAATAACTAACCCACGATTTTCGATATGTAATGTAAAAGTCTTTTTGAAAAAAAAAACAGTTTCTAAGTGAATATATATTCTCATAGTCGTAAGATGAAGCATAACATTCTTCGTCTTTAAAACATTTTTCAAAACATTCAAGTTCATTCGAAACATACAAGCTTGAATATTCATTGTATAATTTCGTTACTTGTTGGATCATGTATTCATTTGGGAATTCTTTATCATGTTCTAAGTTAATTTTTAGATATGTTTGCCATCCTGATTGTTTTATGTGCTCTAAACATGTGGCATGAAGTTGACATGACGATTTTTCAATTTCATAAGAAGCTGCAACACAGTTTGGATCATTGCGACAAAATTGAAAACAAGCAAAATAGGTGTTTGCGTAAAAAATATCATAATAACAAAACATTCTTAAGTTGTCTACTATTTCGAAATCAACTTTTTTCTTATAGTCTTAAAAAATCAATTAGCTTTGAATTTATAATTCCAAAAAATAATATTTAACTTTTTGGTGATAATTCACACACATATTTTCTAAGAGATAAACATTTTGAATCTTTCATACCATCT
>JAJVHD010000045.1:0-10000 GCA_022207745.1 Brachionus rubens | reverse complement strand
AAAAATTCGTTAAAAGAAAGAATTTTCATTTTTAAAAACGAAAGTTCCCCCCCCCCGCCAAATTTAAAGAAACATGTTCCTTTCCTCTTGAAGTAAAATGTTTTTGAGTAATTTCATTATTTGCGCAAAACATAGTTTGCTTGTTTTTTTTGTGACCTTCCCGACAAAAAAACAATAACAAAAATAGAAAAGAAAAAATTTTTTTTATCCGAATTTTAATTCACGAAAGAGCTTTTTTTACAAAACGACTCCAGGCCCTCCTTAAAGCAAAAGAATTTTTTTCCCATCGGAGTATGAGTTGGGATTGGCTTTGGAAATAGAAAAAACAAGGAAAGTTCAAAAGGGTGGCAAAAAACTCAAATGAAATCAGTCAAAACTAATTTTTTTTCAAAGTATTTTTTTTAAATTTTTAAAAAAAATTGGCCAAATATGCCTTTTCGAGGCACGAAACGAATTTCAGTGTTTCAACATTGGAAAAGAATGTTTATTTTTTTTCCCTAAAGCCAAAAACCCGATGATAATGTAAAATGTAACAAACCCCAATATGAAAACCCAAAGGAAGAAACCTTTTGTTTTTCGAAACCACAAACCCTTAAAACCGAGCCTTAAATTGAAGAGCCCTTACAATGGAGCCCGTTTTATTTTACAAGAGTACCACACAGAAAGGAAGCAAAAATTTTTTTGGGGTAAAATTTTTTGATTTAGAGAAAAAAAATGGACCCAGAGAGGGTGAACTGTTCCTTTTTTTTTAATCAAAGAAAAAGAACCCAAGGTTTGTGTTTTTGACCACTTAAGTTGGAAGAACGTATTCGAAATTGGAAGGTTTTTAAAGCCGAGTATTTTTTTTTTTTTTTAACTTGACCTCTTGAAAGAAGATTTTTAATATTATCCCGAATTTTCGTTGTTTGTCCCGAATGGGTCCTTTTTTTTTTTCTGGGCTTCAAGCAAAGAAAAAAAAAAAATCTGAGAAAACCATGTTTTTTTTTTTCATTTTTCTCGATGATGGAATAACACCCTTTTTTGGATTATATGAAATTTTTAGTTTTTAGACCAATGAAACCCACCAAAACGGTTTTTTGTGTTTTTCCGGTCCAAATGCCCCAAACAAAGGTTGTCCCCGGAATTGAAAAAGTAAAAAGGGTGTTTTTGCCGGTGTGTGGGGGGCCCTTTTTTTGGAATGGGAAAAACCCATTTCAATGTGAAACTTCAAAAAAATGAATTGTAAATGAGGTTTTTTTTTTTTAAGTAAAAATTGCCAAAGAAAGAAAAGAAGGGATTTTGACTTGACCGTTTTATTAAATTTTATTTTGGGCTCGAAAACATGTTTTGAATGATTGAGTCCCAAAAAAAATTTAAAAATCCAACAGAAAAATTTATTAAATTTAAATGGAAACTTTCCCGAAATTGTTTAATGTGGGGGAACTTGAAGCCAGAAGCCCTAACCTTGGCCCAAATTGTTTAACAAGTCCCTTGACCCTATCCCCGAAGTTTAAAGCCATATGGTTTTGTTTTTGTTTTCGGATTTCCCGGGACATATCAGTTCCATCAGAGGCCCCCCCCTTTGGGTTCAAGGGAGGAAGATAAAACAGAAAAATACTGTGAATTTCTATGTTTGTTTTTTTTTTTTTTTTAAGTTAGAAATTGAAAACACTTTTTTTTTTATAGGCATAAATGTGTTTATCAGAGTTTCTTAAAAAACTATTTTTTTTTTGTGATAAAAAAAAAACTAATTTTTTTTTTATTTTTTTTTTGTTGTTAACTCCTTTTTTCGTCACCCCTTGGAAACCTTTTGAACACAACATCCCCCCACTTTGAAAAAAAAACAATTTAAACCAAAGGTTGTGTTTCAACAAAAGCTATGAAAATGTGATTAAAACAACTGAATAAAAAAATTGGACTTTTTTTAAGAATCCCCACTGTGATATTGCTGTTTTTGCCTAAATTTTAGTGTTTATCTTTCAACCCCCCTGTCTGTGTAATGGTGGAGCGGGAAGAAAAATAGAGACAACGGAGTGTAGTTGTTGTTTTTTTTATAAGATTAATTTTTAAATTTATAAAGAGAAGAAAGAGGAAAAAGAAGAACCAAAGAATAAAGTGTTGAATTAACAAAAAACATATTTTTAAATTATAGAATTGAAAGTTTTGAGGTAAAGCAAACTTTAAGTTTTTTTTGTGCTCGGGCACAATAACAATAAACCCGTTCCCGCCATGGGGGCCCACTTGAGGGAGGAGGAAGAATGGTCCCTTCATTCTTAAAAATACTGGGAAAGAATTTAAAACCTAAAGGTGTAAACCAAAACAACAATAAACTAAAAAGGTTAACAAAAAAAATAAGAAATTCAACGGAAATAAACAACAATATTTCAATTTTTTTTGAATTTGTTGGCCCCAGATAAATTTAAGAACCCTTTCCCCACTATGAAAAAAGATGGCCCCGCTTTTTCCATAAACTTTAAAAATATAAAAAAAATGGAAAAACATCCTTTATACACCCACCCAATAAACGAAGTTTTTATGAAAATTAATGTATGTGAGCCCAAAACCGACCGGAGTGTTTGAAGCAATAAGCACCAACTTTGATTGTGTTAAAAAATATTTTATGGAGCCCTTTTTTTTGAAAGGAACCGGGTTTGGTTTTCGTCCTTATTAGGACTCCCCCATCAGTCCCCCAAGCTTACCATTTAAAAAATTCCTTCCCCATCAATTTAGAGTCATATTTGTTATAACAATGGGGGTTCCCTCCAATGAAATTTAAAAATAATTTTTAGGAAACTCATGTATATGGAGAATGGAAAATTTTATTAAAACAAAAAATTAATATTAGAACCCCGTTGTTGTTGTTTTTTGTTTTATTTTTTTTTTTACTTTTTTCCCCCCATCCAACTATAATTCAAGCCCGTTGTTTTTTTGTTTTTTATTTTTTTGGGCTGATTGAAAGTTAAAAAAAATAAAACAACGTCCTAATTATTAAATTTTTGTTTTTTTTGGTTTTTTATAATCGTTCATTGGCCTTTCCCCCGAATACAGTTGGGTTTTTTGGATTGGGGAATTTTTCCCCGAAGTTCCAAGGTGGGGGGGGCCTCACAAACAATGAAACACTCCTGGAATGTCGAAACAAAATTTTGTCCCCCCCCCCCCCGAGAAATTTTTGAATTTTTTCCTTTTTCTGGTGGCCCTTTTAAACTGGAAAGTTTTTTTTTGTTTTTGTTGTTTTTTCTTTGTTGCCGCAGTCAATGAGATGACCCCCAAAAAAAAAAAACCCCCCGCTTCCCCAATCTTGATTTTTTTTTTTTTTTTTTTGGGGAAAACCCTTTTCTTCGTTACCCCTAAGAAAATTCGATTTCCATATCCGTGGTATGATTTTGGTTGTTTGTAAACCCATTTTTTTTTTTTCCGGTTTTTGGTTTTTTTTCCTTCTGACACCTAGAACTGGGGAAACTAGGAACCCTAACAAATACGTGGGGTTCCCCCTAGTGGTCGGTTGGGGGAAAGTTTTCCGGGTTTATTGTAATTTGTTAAATTACCGAAAAGCAATTTAAACTCCCGGGTTATTTTAAAACCTCTCCTTTGGGACCTGTTTTTGGACAAAACTATGGCCCTCATTTGGGGAATTTTCCCCAATTGCGGCCCTTCCCAAAAAATACTTTAAAAACGGCCCCCTTTTCTTTTTTTTTTCGGTTTCCAATATGAACCAGGCCTTCTGACGATTGTTGTTTTTTTTTTGTCGTATTAATTAGAATCAGAAAATAGTCCCATGTCAAACAAGCCCCTTGTAGTTCCCCCCCTTTTTTTTTCCCGTTTTGGGTTTTTTTTTTTCGTTGTTTGTTTAAACGTTTTTTCCATTAAGTAAAACCCGTAGTTTTTTTTTTTTGTTTGTTAAAACGTTTTTTTTTGTCCATTCCTTTGTCCCAAATTAAAAGGTAACGTAAAAATAACGGTCCCCCCAACCCATTTGAAACACCGTTTCAAACATCCCCAGTTTTTTTTAAACCATCTTTACTCATCGTTACTCCGTACCCCCGTTTGTTTTTTTTTTAATTTTTTTCCCCCGAGATTGAAGGAAAAATTTTTTGGCAACCATTTGATCCTGTTAGATCAATCATACCTTACCCTATCTTCCCCCCGAAAAAAGAAATGGACCCACCCCTCCATTCACCCTTAAGAAAAAAACCATAAACAAAAAAGTAAAAAAACAAAATAAATTGTTTTTTAACGACCCCTCCCCTCCTTTAATGGTACAATTTGTTTTTGTTGAAAAAAAAAATTTGACGAAATTAATAACCATGTAAAACGATGTTTTTTCCCCCAGTCCTTCCCCTTTTTTTTCTAAGGAGTAAATTTTGATTAATCCGGACAAGGCGATAAAAAGTTTTTTTTGGGAATTAAGGGTGGTTCGAAAAAACTGGAATTTTTTTTTTGTTAATTTGAACCCAAAACAACCGAAATTTTTTTTGTGGGGAAAAATGCCTTTGAAGTATTTATATTGTAACCACTTGTTACTCCAGACCTTTTTTGTTTTTTTTTGAACATTTGTTATTTTTTGTGTTTGTCTTTCGGGTTCCCCCCCCCAGGTCCCCCAAGCCCCAACATCCCATTTCATCCTTCGGACTCCCAACCTGCAGCAAGCAAAGAAAGTCTCTTGAATTAACTCGTTTTGTTTGTTGTTTGATCCGGAAACTGAAAGACCAAGGCAATCTGGTGTGTATTTTGGTTTTTTTGCTTCAAAAATACTTTAATACGGTGCCACCCAGAAGTGGTTTTTGCCTTGTTGTTGGAAAAAAAATTTTTGTTTAACGATTCGTTTGGTTTCGGATTTTTTAAATTCCGACCCCAACGGAAGTGAAATTAAATTTTTTGTCCCCCCGTGTTCATTTCCCCAAAATCTTTTGAATTGTCCAACAACCCTTGAACCAACATTGGGGGGAACATGATTTCGATCTTGTAAAGTGTTTTTCCCCGAATTAAACATCTTTCTTCAGATTTTTTGGGCTATCCCCCAAACCCCCAACCCTGTTTCCTCTAATTTTCTGCTAAACCACGCCTTTCATTTTGAAAGTGAGGAGAATCTTGCCAAATGAAACATAGAAAATTTTTTCCCCCTCCCCCAGATTCTTCCTCCCTTTTGGGAAAAAAAAACCCTTCTTTAGGAAAAAAGGGCGGTTCCCTTTTGTAAACCCACTTTCCCCTTTTAAAATTTTTTCTTTTTAAAGAAGCGGGGGGTCCAACGATTCCCAGTTTTTTATCAAGGGCACCGGCAAAATTTTTTGGTGACCGTCCTGGTTTTTCCAATTTTAACCAAAGTAAACTCCTCCTTCTCCCAACGTGGCCCCTGTGGAACTTGTTTTTTCTTTGAATTTATCCCCGTTTTTAAAAGTTTTTTTTGTAATTAAGTAACTGTTTCTTTTTCTTCCTCTTCGTTTTTTTTTGGCCTTTTTCTTTGGTGTATGACCGTTTTTTTTTTTTCAAAAACCATTCTTTCCCCCAACCACCATCTTGAACTTTTTGAATCAAACGTTGTTTTTGGAAAACCCCTTTAGGCATCCACCGAGCCGATTCGCCTTGTTACTACTTTGAAACGATTCCGAAATATTTAAAGATCCCAAAACCGAAAAAAACCTCGTGGGTTTTTTTTTTTTTGTGATTATAATTGAATTGCAGGGAGAAAAACCGGAAAATTTGAAAACTTTTTTTAAATTATGAATAACTTTTTCCCCCTATTCTCCCACGGCCCATTTTTGAAAAAATTCCCGCACCTAGCCATGTAAGAACAAATAAAAAACTACTGGATAAACCTGAGGGCCCAGGGTTTGGGTACGAAAGGAAGATAAAAAGTCCCCCCCAATTATTCTTTTTTTTTGAAAGAGTTTCCCGTCACCCCCCCCCCCGACCCAATGGTTTTTGTTGACCAAAAATTGTAAAAATTGCTTGCCATATTGAAAATTTTTTTGTTTGTGGTTTTTCCGGATTAAAATCGGAAAATTTTCATTGTCCCCCCCCCCCGGGTCAAAGCAATCAACAATTTTGTTTTCCCCCTTTTGAACACTTTCCCTAGCAACCATGAAGCTCGAACGCACGGGTAATACCAAACGTTACGAAAGTTAAATTTTTTGAAGCCATTCCTTATAATGCCGATTTAACTTTTCTCACTAATACTGAAAAAGGTCAGTTTTGAAATTCAAACGGGTAAAGGGTGCATGAACCTTTCTTTCCCTTTTCTTTAATTCGGGCGCCAATGTAAATTGGAGCGGAGAAAAATAGAGACCCCCTCGTGGGGTAAGTTTTTTTTAATTAAAGGATTATTTTAAAATTTTATAAAAGAGAAAGAGAGGAAAAGAAAGAAACACGAAGAATTAAATTGGAAATAACCCAAACCATATTTGTTCATTTATAAAAATGAAAAAGTTGAGAGGAAAAGACAAACTTGAAGTTTTGTCTCCGGCCAAATGAACAATCCTTGGTTTTTTTTTTTGGTTTTTTTTAAAAACTAAATTTAATTGTGAGTTTTGAGTTCCCTTTTGTTAATTTTGTTTTTTTTTTTTGACCGATTGCACGACGAACGCCCCTGAAATGAAAATTGCTCCCCGGCACATTTTTGTTTTTTGTTAAACCAATTGTTTCACGTTTTTTTACTAATGGGGGTAAAGGTCGGTGCGACAAACTTACCCCCGGGCCCCTTGGTCCTAAAAATTCCATTTTGAAGAAGGATTTTTTTTTTTAAGAAATGAACCTGGGAAATTTGTGTTTTTTTTTCCCTCCCAGTCCCCGTTTTTTGTCTTCCAAAAAATTGTGAAAATCTGTTCCCCATAAGAACTTTGGCAACTTTGGAAAATTTATGATCACCGTGTTCTTTATCCTTCTGAGCTCAAGAGTTAAATAACTAAATTTAGTTAGTTTTTTTTTTTTGTTGTTTTTTTCTAAAAGTCCCCTTTTGGGGTGTAGCCTAAGAATTTTCTTAATTTTGAGAAAATTAAGTTGTTTTCCATTTTGCCCCCTAACGCCTTTTGGGACAGAGAAGTGCGTATATTGGTTTTGGTTTTTTGTTTTTGTTTTGTCCCCTTTTATTTGATGTAGGGCAATCTAGAACTTAACCACTTTTGAACCCGTTGCCCCTGGAAACGAAATTCGAGCTGGTGGTGCCCGGACAAATGCCCTTTTGTAAACAGTCCCCCCTCGATTATTTTGTTTTTCAGCCAATGGGGCAAACCTTAAAAGGTTTTTTTTCTTGTTTTGGTTTAATTTATGTCCACATTCAGCTTTTTTTAAAAAATTCATCACGCAAATGAATTTTAATTTGAGGTAGAACGATGTTTTTTTTAAGATTAATAGGTTCCCCCATAAAATCCCATCCATTTTCTTTACCATGCTTAAGGCCCTTTAATCATTTATATTTTGTCTCTTAGTTTCTATTCTTATTCCTAAATTTTTTAAAGTGTTTTTTTTTTTGTAAATTAATTTGGATAGTTTTTTTTTTTACCCTACAAAGTAATTTTTTTAAGTTACAGTCGGTGGTAATTAATTTGGGGTTTCCCCAAAAAATGGAATAAATCCCATATGATTTTAATCAGGTGGGACCTCCATTTGGGATTTATGTCAATCATGGGGTAAAAAATGCCCCATTCTGGGAAAATATCATTGTTGTTCTATCAAGAATTTTCGTTGTGGAAATTTCCAAAATCAATTTTTTTTTTTTTTGAAGATTTCCCCTTTGTTTTTTAATGAATAAATCATCTAATAGCCCATTTGGAAATCTAAAAAACTGATCCCGGAAGCTGAATAGTAGATGAATACAAACAAATGGTTCCCCCCCCCCCCATAAATTTCCCCCCCCCTGAGTACCCAAACCAACTGATGATCATCCCCTGGATATCATATCAATATATCATGGAAGACAAATTAATTTTCCAGGGACTGTTATAGAATTTTATATTAAAAAAACTTTCAGGGCTTTTGTTTAATTAAAATTAATTTTTTTAGAAATTAAATTTTTCATAATTTTCCCATTATCGTATCCTCCCCTACTACCATTAAAAATCTGATATCAATTGCGAATTTTTTCAATTGAATCGTGAGCTTTTGATATCGTCTGGTCCCAATAAATTGTACCCCTGAATACGCCGAACTTGAGTATTCCAAACTGAATGTCATAAATGGGATAAATCAGCGTTGGGACCAAGTTTGAAAATTTTTCCCGTGGGAACTGTGAATTTTTGAATAAGGACTAGTTAAAAATTTTATTTTAAATAAAAGAATTTAAATCATAGGTTTTTTCCAAAAGGGGTCCCCCCCCCCCCCCCAAAATTTTTTTTTTTATTTTTAAAACAAAACCAACAAAAACATTTTTCCCAAAAAATTCATCGGGGGGGTTAAATTTTTACCCTGAAAAATACCGGTAATGTATGGGGTAACAAACATAACGGAAATTTTCTTTATAACTTCTTTTTTGTGGATTTTTAACGGTATTTGTTTTACGTAAATTTTTTTTTTTTTTGTTAGAAATTTCCCCCCCATAATTTTAAAACGATAAATTTTTAACGTAAAAAATTTTTAGTAAAATTCCCCTCCCTATCAAATTTTCACCAACTGTAACTTAATTCCAATTATTAAAGAAATCCAAACATGTTTTTTTTTTTGATACGAATCTTCCACAATTGCCCCCCCCTAACAAAATTAAAAAAAAATAAAGGGAAAAATTTTATTTTTTGTGTAGGTGATTAATAATTATTAATCAATATTTGTTTTTTTACTATAAAAGTCCATTCTTAATGGAAACGCTACCCCAAATTTTAATCATTTTTTTTTTTTTTGGAAATCCTGCTCGTCCCAAAAAAACCCCTTTTTCTAAATAAATTGGGGTGGGGCCGAACGTATTTTTTTTTTTTCGTAATAACTTTCCTAGGTCTACAATTGAATCTTAAAAAATTCTACATAAATTTTTAAATAAATTTAAAAAAAACCATGGGTAACTTTTTTTCATAAGAATTTTAAAAAACATTGAGATCCTATTTCATTTTTGACCAATCCTTAAATTTCCATTTTAGAACATTTTCCCTTTCCTTCCGATTTTTTTCAAATTTTTTTTTAAGGATTCGTTTTAGATTTAAGATAAAACTTTAAAAAATTTTCGAATCTCTTAAATCTTTCCCCCTCTTAAATTTTTAAATTCAAATTCTTTTTTATCCAATAAAAAAACTATGGCAAGGCTCACTTCCCTTTTTCCAATTTTAGTTAAATGGCACAAAAAATTTTTCCCCTTATTACCCAACCCCTATTCAAAGAAAATTATTTTTGGTCAAAAAAATTCCAGTGTCGAGTTTCCAATTTATCCTACCAAAAGTGGTGTTTTTTTTTTTTGTGTTTTAATGAGCAAAAAAAAACACAGCAATAAACCCATCCTCCTGGGTTTCGGTTCCAAAAACCCAAGGTTTTTTTAATTAAAACTTAATTTTAACTTTGGGCATTTTTACTTTCCCCCTCCCCTGGATTAAATTTTCCCCTTAACTAAATAAAAAATATTAAACTAAGAAATTAAAAATAACTAATTGTTTTTTTAATATCTTTTTTGGAAATAAGGCAAATTTTTTATCTATTAATTTTTTTTAGTATTCATTTTTTTTTCTAAGTTTTTAATGAAAAGTTTTATTAATTTGAATCTCGGGCCCCCACGTTGGAACGATAAAGGCTTTTCTCACCGAAATCAAAATGATTTCTTTGTTTATTTTTTTTAAAAAAAAAAAACACGATTAAACTTTTTTAAAAAATTTTAAAATAATTAGACAAATTGCTAATTTAATTTTTTTGAAGCCAAACGAAGCCCAAAAATAAAAAATCGAATGGAAGTTCGAAAAGATCTGTAAAATGCTATTTCAAATGTTGATGAAGCAACAGCAGGAGGAGTAGCAATGGTGGATTTCAATTTTAATTGATGTTAGATTTGTAAAGATCTAGGCAAGGAGGTGTTGAGCCAAAAGATTAACAAAGATAGAAGAACTTGACAATGACG